>PVLC010029719.1:0-19967 GCA_004027655.1 Graphiurus murinus
CCTTTTCTGAGCATACTGTTCATATTTGAGTTTGTCAGGAATTAAATAGCCATGCATATTTTATGAAGCGTGGATGAATATACCAATCACTTGAGAGTTATTGACACACCATATCCATATGATAGTGTCTTATTAAACTATTCCTGCTCTTTTCTTAATCAGTTTATACATTCAGTATGAATAATAGATGAACATTTTTAATTTATTTCTGTTGTTAAATCCTATTTGTACTTCTGCAGTTACATTATTAAGACTGGTTTTATAAAACTTATTTCTCAAGATGCATATGTAAAGGAGTTACTCTTCTCTCAAAAAATATTCTCTGTGACTAAAATTCCCAACTCATTATAAATTATTCATTTTTTAACTGCCAGACATAACTGTTTTCCTTGTGATGTTCTCCTTGAAGGTGGACTCAGGAATGATATACTTATCATTGTACAAGGAATATGTTTGTTTACTAATCGGCTAGAAAGAGACATTGTTCACCTTGCATGCTAATCCTCAA
The DNA here is from genome assembly GCA_004027655.1 of Graphiurus murinus. Taxonomy (NCBI): domain Eukaryota; kingdom Metazoa; phylum Chordata; class Mammalia; order Rodentia; family Gliridae; genus Graphiurus; species Graphiurus murinus. Next base: position 509 of record PVLC010029719.1, read on the forward strand.
TGAAGTGCTAATAAATTTAACTTGCACTTCTGAGGTAATTTTTATTTTGCATAATTAAGCTGGAAATTTTACAATTCTCCAGTAGTATGAAAGCAATTTAAAGCTTCAATATCTGCTTGTTCATTTTGATTCTCCATCATTATTTGTATAAAAGAAAAACCATAGGTCTGTTGGTCTGTGATGTTAGGGTAAATATACCCTAACTTGTTAAGTGAGTGATTCATGAGTCCTATCAGATCACAGTTCTGACCAGGAAATTGATTTTTTCCCTTCAGTATTTTGCTACCAAAAAAAAAAATACAAATAAATATTTTCCAGTGTGATTTAAACATCCAATTAATTAAACCCCAAATTCTCTGTTTTTATCCTGTTGATATCAAAATAGATTTTCTGAAGTAATGTTTTCCAGGTGGTTGGTTTCATAAATCAGAAACAATACAATACATTGCGGATTTTCATAGTAAAATGTATCAGTGCTAAAACAAGACATAAAAACAAGTCTCAAATAAAACAAGACAAAAGCAATCAAAGAGAGGACTTACTGCCCATCATTCATTAACACAGTTTATTTAGCACCCACTTCATATCATGCAGAATTCTGTTAGAGACATGGAGAAAATTAACAAAGCCATCACTACTCTGTCTTTATGGACCTTACAGTGGGAGACAGAAATAACTGAATATTCTGAGAAATAAATATATATTTCAAGTCATTATATGCACTATGATAAAATTTTACAAAGTAACTCATGTATTACAGGGAGATGCCTTTTAGCTTAGGAATCCAGGGAAGAAATAGTATTTATATTGAATGCTCAAAGATAAGAATCAGTCAGGTATTTTAAGGGCAGAGAATATTCCAGGTAGACAGAATAATATATGCACTGGTAGGGGATACATATTATTAAAACTTGACTACTTTAAAATTACAGTTTTTCTAAAATTAATTTCACTCTATTATTCAGAAAAGTTTTACCAATCGACCCATAGTTCATAAGCAAACATGGCAGATCTCAAGCAACCACATCAGTTTGTAGGCTGCTACATGAAATAATTCTCTAAGAACTAATCTACAGATATAATTAAGAGAAGCAAGGAAAGACATAAATAGTGCCTGTGATCAGGTTGGAGAAACAGATAGCAGTTTACCTCTTTAAGAATCTTCTCAGAGCCAGGTGTGGTAGTGCATGCCTGTAATCTCAGTACTTGGGAAATTAACTAGAGAATCGCAGGTTTCAGGCCAGCTTCATCAACATAGCCAGACCTCCAACAACTTAGTGAGACCCTATTTCAAAGTAAAAAAAATAAATAAAAAGGTTTTGGAGTGTAGCTTAGAGGTAGAATGCTCATGGGCTCAATTCCCAGGACCAAATCATTATCACCATCATCATCATCATCACTCATCTTATTCTTCTCAGATAAGTCTATAACTAAGAACTGAAGTGTGTCAGCAGCAAGTAATATGGGTATATTTATATTTTCACATGAATAAATTCGTTTTACATAAGGACACTAATACATGTAGAGATTATATTTTTTAATACTCTACAGACAGAAAACAATTCAAATACTACTGCAGTTTTATGGACATTTCCTGAAAGGCATCTATGACAGGTAGCAGTGAAAACTGAAACTAAAAGATGCAAAGGAAATTTAGCATATAGCATTAAGAAGTAGTCATTTGTTCAGTAGAAGTGAGGTTAAATTAAATTTTAAAAGTTTCCCATTTAAACATATTATGTAATATATAAAATGTATGTTTATAATAAAATGACGATAATGAGCGTATATCTGCAAATTCTGAAACTATAATGACCTGAGCGATTTGTAGGACTTTTAGTAATAATTATACATAAGATCGTCTGTATTATTCTTCTTTAAGAGCAATATACTGTGAAATTCTATCTTCATTAATTTATTAATTCCCACTTGTGCCAAAGCACCTGTCAAGAAAATTTTTGGTTACATAAATTATATTGTTTTTGACCTTTCGGCTGGCATTTTTCCCATAGCACATACATTCTACTTGAAGTAGTTAGTGGTTAATTAACTTTTGGGGTAGTATTAGCAAAACACATACTAAAAAATTAATGTCGAGGGAGGAACATGGGCTCTGTGGATTTCTGTGTCCACATTCTAGCTATAATAGTGGGATCTAGTTGGTTGCCCTCAACTCTATCGCCCTGTTTCTCAGGTTTAAACGAGGCTCTGAATGTCAAGAGAAATATGTAAGTACAAATACAGGCACAACCTCTAATTCACACAGAATGTAATCTATCTTTCTTGTTGAAATTCTGTTGAGTCTTGGTTTTTCTGTCCATTTCACACAGAGCTAATCTTTAGCTCTGAACTCTAAGCATATATTGTTCTGGAAATGATGCTGATTCCTTGAGTTTCTCTCTTCTTATATTATGTCTTAGGTGATACAATTCATTGGACCATTCAAAATGAATATCTCTAAAAATAGAATTCTAGTACCTACCATATACATGAAAATATTATTTAACTGGACTCCTTGTATATACTGTCATCTTCCTCAAACTGAAATAGGATTCTTTGAATTTTGGAAATATACATGATTCTTCTTAAATTCCTCGTGCCCCTTGTCTTTGTGAGAGTTTTTATTATAAAATAATTAAAGTCTGATCTAGATAATATGACACATGTCTAATTCTAGGTACTAAGGGCATTTGCTTAACATCATACATTATGGCATTCCTTCAGTCTCTGAATAAATTAATTTTTATCTAACTTTTAGATTGTACAGGTCTTAAAATCAGAGAATTAACTGTATCCTAAGCAACATTAGGATAAGAACTTTCTTTTCCTGACTGAAAAATAATACATATAAAATGATCCCCAAATTTCACATATTCTCTTTAAAACATCTATGTGGGAAACAAGAATATCACACTATCAATGAGACATATAAATATCATGCTCTCAATAACTTTAGTCTTGTATTTCTGAACTGCCTGACATAAATACCATAAAGTAATAATAATATACCAAAAAATTATGTTTTAATACTGTAAAATATCTACTTGCATAGCTCTTTTTAGTTCTTATATATTTTAGACTATATAACCTTGTGCTTTTTGTCCCTTCCCCAAAGAGAGAATAACAAATTTATTAGGGGTGGGTAATAAGTGTAAAACTTCTGACTCATAATATCCGTTGTAATTTCCATCCTACCTACCTGGTTTCTGCAAGTCTCTCCCACATACTTGCTAGATTACAGTCTCCTATCACTTCGTATTCTACACATGTCACTCAGAAACTCAGAGAACTCCATTAACACCAGGGTAGTTCTTAATTCCCTCTTTGTTAGCATGAGGGGTTTGCTTTCCAAACTTTTTTTTATCATCTAAAACATCCCTATGTTCAATTTAAAAAGACTTTGTTTAACCAGATTCCTGCGCTAATGAATACCATATTTAGGGCCATTTAGAGGTCTTTTAAATATTTGATGATACTTTGGAATAATTTGAAAATTGGCCGAATTTTTGTTTTTATTTCAAAATATTAATAGGTTTCCGTGTAATGAGTTTAACCTCATTTACTTTGCAAACACATTACTTTAAATTATAAAATCAAAACCACTTTTTAAATGAAGTAGAGATCCCCTTAAATAAGTCAGTGGGAAATTGGTACTATCAGAAGTGTTGCTTTTCACAGAGAATCGAAAAGGTGGAAGAAAAATTACTTGTATGTCAAACCAAAAATAAATAAATAAATAAACTCTTGATATTTTTTCTTTTCTCCTAAATTTATTCCTTGTCTCAGGGGAAAAATCTGTTTGGTAGTAACCTGAAAAACAAATCTTCTATTAAATTAAAAAAATACAAAGTTGATGTGTATATGTGTGTGGGTGTAATAGATGTATGTGTGTGTGTGTGTGTGTGTGTGTGTGTGTGTGTGTATCTACCCTGAATCATCTTATCATTCTATTGTCTCAATATAAACCTTCATATATTCTTAAACTAAGACATTCTCATGTGAGGAAATTAATAAATTCAATTTTCTCAAAAGTAAATTTTTACTACTGCATTTTCAGACTCTAAAGTAATAGCTTTCTCAGGCATTATTAAAAAATGTCTCCAGTGAATCCTAAATGACAAATATCTTCACTCTATTCATGGGAATAGAGGATTTAGAAGAACCTTACAATGAAACAAAAAAGTGAGAATATAGTGATTGAAAAGTGATCTTCTCATTTTACTTTAGAGGTGCTTTTCTCAGTAATATATGTCCAAGCTTAACCACACAGTAGCCCTGTCATGAATTGAAAGCACTACTGATTCAATTCTCCAGTGTCTGCCATTGCTCAATGCCACCTGTTCTACCACAGCATGACTCAAAGCTGGACTTCTCCTATTTTGTATTATTCATTAAGCACACGTGATGAGGTTTTATGTTTGCAATCTGCCCCAAAGTCATCTGAATCTCTTTGTATAACCCTGAGTAAAGTTAGGATGAACAGTGGATTGAGAATAGAACCAGAGATTTCTGTTGGCTTTACATACAGCTTTTCCATATGGTGTGATCTGAAATGTACTTACAGGTCAGCATGTACTGAGTTTGCTCCAATAAATCCAAAATCTTACCTGAAATAACTCCAACATAGCAGAAATTCACTTCTTATTTCTCTACATAAGTTTTTCTAACAGTAAACTGAGGACAAATTTTTCTAATCAGATGATGGAAAGAATAATAAGTAAACCAGCTTTCCCAGTGGTTATATAATAAATGGAATCCTTATGATTTTTATTATAATTACATAAATATCAACTAAATGATAAATAAGAAGCAATAGCATTTATAATACAAAACTCACATATAGCCACCGTTAACTTTTTGATATTCTTGATTCCAGTCTCAGTTCTATGTGTGTTAATGACGGGTTTATAATTAGTATCAGAAAATAGTTCTTAGTTTTCTTATCCATCACTTTCTCTCAAGACACAATTGTTTCTAGTACACAAATAAGTATTTACTGAATAAAATATAAAACTTATTGTTATATATAGCACATACATGTTGAATTATTAATAATTTTTTTTTACATTTACCTTTATTCTTTTCCTTACTTGAGAGGGCAATTCCGTGATCTCCTCCACTGATTAAGGATGAGTTTAAAATCATTACTGTGGGTGTCCATAGGAATTGTACTTCCCTTGAACTATATTTTCTAAGCTAGAAGATGGTCATTATTGCTATTTTTTTTACAAAATGGAGAAGTGGAGACATTTTAGGCTTTTGATGAATAAGGAGAGGGTTGCTAAGTGTCCAGGTCAGAATGAGACTGCCATATATATTATTTCACGGTTTGCATGCTATGTTTTATTTTGCACTTCACATGGTTTTTATTTGTGTCATATCTATTAATATGATGGAGAAAATCGTTTGCAATTTTCTGAGTAGAAACATCATTATATAATCTAAAAACTCAACACATATTTTGCATATTTTACTTTACTTTTACATATACATATATATTTTTTATTTTATTTCTACATTATAATCATACATTGCATTGTTGTGAGGTACAAACTGGTAGAGGCATACATGCACACAGGTCTCATTTAATCTTTCCCCAATCCCCACCCCATTCCTTCCACATGTCCTATGGATTAGGGGAAGATTGTTTTTAATGCTATTCAGAACTAGAATGATTCACTATTGAAATCTAGCCACCAGTAAAATTGTTTAGGGTACTAGATGTTAGTTGTTACATATAATTCTGTCTGGAAGTTCAAGTATTTGGCTAGTTCATTATGTCCTTTGGTTTAGTAGTACTCAAGTATAATGCATAATATTTTATTATGAAATATTTTATTTAGTCCCTTTTATTATCATGGTATTCTATTTATTTTGAGAAATGATAAATAGAACGTATATATATATATATATATATATATATATATGCAGTTATCTTTAAATTCATTGCATGTAACTAGGCATGATGGCACATGTCTGTAATCTCAATACTTGAGAGGCTGAGACAGGAGGATTATATGTTCAAGGCCAACCTCAGGAATTTAGGGACACTCAGAAACCTAGGGAGATCCTGTTACAAAATAAATATGCAAGGGGTTGTGGGTGTAGGTCAGAGGTAGAATGGCCCTGAGTTTAATACCCAGTACCAAAAAACAAACAAAAATTAAAAAAAATCAAAACAAAACAACAACAAAAAACAAATTCACTGCATGATATTGTTATGGAATAAATTGTATTAAAAAGACCATATTGAAATTTGAATCCCAGGTACCTGTGAATGATTTAAAAAAATTCAAAAAGCACAGATATAATTAAGTTAAAAATAGGTCATACTGATCAGGCATGGTGGTACACTCCTGTAATTCCAGTACTCAGTAGGCTGAGACAGAAGGATGATAGATCCCAGAGCAGCATGTAGTAACTCAGTGAGACCCAGTCTCATAATAATAGAAAAAGGGCTGGGATGGATCCCAGAAGAAGCACCCCTGTTTTCAATCTACAGTACCACACACACACAAAAGGCATAGGTCATACTGAATTAGGATATACCCTAGGCCCAATGGCTTAGGTCATAATAAAAGAAAAGAAACACCCAGATACAGAAATAGAGAGACACACAATAAACAGGGATGGAAGAAATTTAGAGACAGAGATAAAAATTGGCATTATGCTACCACAAAACGAGAAACACCAAAGATTACCAAAAACCTCAAGAAGATAAGCAGAGGCAAGAAAGAATGTTTTTTAGAAGTTTCAGAGGGAGTGTGGTTTTGATGACACAAAGCATTATACATCTAGCCTCAAGATCTGGAAGACACTAAACTTGTTTTAAGTCACCAGTTTGTGCTACATTGCTATGACAGTTCTAGGAAACTAAAGGGTTATTGGACAACCCATTTGAAAGAAAAGGTTGAATGTTAGATTCACAGCAATTAAAACCACTAAAATTAGTAGATATTACAGATTTTTCTACTGACTTTCATGATTCTTCAGGATATTCTTGGGATCTGTTGTTCAAACAGGTCTTTTATAACTATACTCCCTTCATCTTACCATGACCTTAAGACATGCAACATTTTTTTTTTTTTCGGTACTGGGGATTGAACTCAGGGGCATTCTACCTTCTAGCTATACCCCCAGCCCTATTTTTTATTCTTTATTTTGAAACATGGTCTCACTAAATTGCAGAGTGCCTCACTCAGTAGCTGAGGCTGGCTGCAAACCCAGATCCTCCTGTCTCAGCCTCCCAAATGCTGGTTACAAGCTTGCACCCACCACGCCCGGCTCATGCAACATTTTTCTTTGTGCTTGTAATTTTGCTGGAAATGTCTTTTCCTTTATCTGTATTTGATTAGGTAATAACTATGAAGCACAACTCATCTCAGTGAAGCTCTTCCTACTTGTTTCCCATGACCAGATGTTTTGTCAATGTGTCACTTTGCTTTTACCTGTTTATAAAAAGCAAACAAGTTTATCCTCCCTTATAGTATGGTTGAGAGTACACAAATACTTTCCTCCATGATTTTTTATGCTTTTATTGGTGCACTGTAGTTGCACATCATAATGTAGTTCAGGGTGAAAGTGACATACACGCACACAGCCCTTGATGAGCCTCTGCCCAACTCCCTCCCTACTCACCCCTTTCCCCATACAAGATATTGAGATCGGCATTGATGTTCTCACATAGATACATAAAGTCAGTGGAAGTGTTTCCTTCATTAATTCTCCTCCCCCTCACCACCACGCTCCCCTAAACCCCCTACATCACTCTAATGGGTGTCTCCTCCATTACCTAAAATCCCAGTTGTATCCAGATTACTCCCTAGTTTTCACATATGAGAGAAAATATATGACCCTTCAGTTTCTGTGACTCATAAATCTTACTTCAACATAATGTTCTCTACGTCCATCCGTTTTCCTGCAAATGACATAATTTTGTTCTTCTTTATTGCTGAGTAGAATTTCATTGTGTGTATATCCCATAATTTTATAATTCATTCATCTGTTTATGGACAACTAGATTGGTTCCATAATTTGGCTATTGTGAATTGTGCTGATAGAAACATGAATATACATGGATCAGGATAACATTCTGATTTCAGTCCCTTTGGAAATATTCCCAGGAGTGTATCACTGGATTTTATAGTGGATCCATTCCCAGTTTTCTGAGGGATCGCCACAATGATTGCCATAGCAGCTGCACTAATTGCAATCCCAGCAATAAATTTATTGACCATTTGTATTTCTTCTTTTGTAAAGTGTCTATTTAGTTCAATTGTCTATTTCTTGATTTTTTTTTAGTTTTGAGTTTTTTAAGTATTTTGTATATTCAAGATATTAGTTCTCTATTAAAGTAATAACTGGCAAAGAACCATTCTGTAAGCTCTCTTTAGACTCTTGATGGTTTCCATTGCTGCACAGAAATTTTTTAACTTAATGCCATCGCATTTATTAATTTTTGTTTTAATTTCCTGAGTTTGGGGGTCTAATTGAGAAAGATTCTAACAGTACCTATATGTTGGAGTGTTGATCCTCATCCCTCCTCTAGTAATTGCAAAGTCTCTGATCTAACTTCCAAGTCTTTGATATGTCTTAAGTTGACTCTTGTGCAGGATAAGAGGTTGAGGTTTAATTTCATTTTTCTACAAATGGATGGCCAGTTTTTCCAACATTACTCGTTGAAATGTCTGTCTTTTCTCCAGTTTATGTTTCTAGTATCTTTGTAAAAATTCAATTAGCTATAAGTGTATGCATTTATTTCTGTGTCTTCTATTCTATTTCATTGGTCTATGTGTCTGTTTTTGTTCCAATGCCATGCTGTTTTTGTTACTAAATCTCTGTAGTATAATTTGAAGTCAGGTATTGTGATGTCTCCTGAATCATTTTATTTCTAAGAATTAGTATGTCTATTCTGGGTCCTTTGTTTTTCCATGTGAATTTTAATACCTATTTTTCTGTCTTTGTGAAGAATAATTATGATATTTTTAATAGATTGTATTGAATCTGTAGATCACTTTTAACATAATGGTCGTTTTGATAATATTTATTCTGCTTATCCAAGAGCATGGGAGATCTTTCAATCTTTTAAAATCTTAAATTTCTTTATTTTTTGATCTCAGAAGTTATGTCTTTTTTGTTTGTGTTCTCAACTGAGCTGATCTTAATGTTTAGAATATAAATTGGAATCTATTAAACAAATAAATAACAGTTTGTGACACCGAAAAAAAAATGTTTTATTTAAATAAAAGCTCTAAGATACCAACTACTTTTCTGGAACAGTAAGGAAAAATAAAATGAAGAATTTAAACAATAAAAACATACTAAAGATGACCATGAAAGGGACTAAGAAAGAATTTGCTGAAAAATATGGAACACATGAAAATTTGGGGATGATACTGATTTGGGCCCATGGGTCCAGCAACTTTGAATACAGAGATATTCTGAAGGATGAAGCTGAAGTGAGGGAGAGAGTCCAATGGAGTCAGGGCCTCGCCCAGGCACATATTGTCACCTCTTTGTGTGTGACCTAATATTGAACAAAATGTACTTCACAACCCTTTCCCCCAGATTTTCATCCTCACCACAATAAAATAAAATCAAACAGGTAAAAATGAGAAATAGGAAAAATGAATATGACTATAACTAAAGCATATTTTGTTTGAGTAAGCAAGGCAGAAAGCATAACTGATATGCTCTATTGGTGTCTGTCATGTCTAAGTGGAGATGGACAGGGCTCCATTAATGACCTTCATGATGATGAATCTGGAAAGCTTCAGATTGTTTTTTAACCAGTTATATTATCTGCACACAACAAAATGCAGTTGTTTATCTCCCTCCTTCTTTTGTTCACTGGGGATATGAAGAGAAGTATTATGTCTTCAGAATTAGGCCATTTCAATAAAAAAGGCAATTTTATTATAAATATCACCCACAACACATACTTGGTAAATCTTAATTACATCCTCCTGCACCTACACAATAACTTACTAGTAAGAACTGCTTCAGCTGTGACATTTTCACTGTTTGCATTATCACGAACTCTTACATAGGCATAAATTCCAATTTTGAAAATAAAAGCTTTCACAAACATTATGACATTTGATTGAACTGAGTAACTTTAAAACTATGCCTTATTCAAATATCTTCTAAAGCCAGATTTCTCTTCAAAAGAAATATTAAGCACATGTATAAATGCAACTACTAATATTTCCTCAAGATGACTAATAAGGTCTTTCTTATTCTTTCTTTCTCTTTTTTCTTTTATCATACTAAGTATGGAACCCAGAGGCATTCTACCTCTGGGATACACCCCTCCCCTCAGTCTTTTTAAATATTTATTTATTATTGTTTTGAAACAAGATCATGCTAAATAGCTGAGATTGGCCTCAAACTTGAAATCCTCCTATCTATCTCAGCCTCCCAAGTACTGAGATTCCAGGCATGCACCACTGTGCAAAGCATTTCCTATATTATTCTTCCAGAACTTTCTAGTCATTTTCTCTGTCTCTCTCACTCCCTCTCTCTCTCTCTCATTCTCTCCCTCCCTTATTCCCTCACTCCCTCTCTCCCTCTGTCTCTCTCCTCCCATCCCTCCCATACTCCCTTAAAAAATTGTTGTAGTACTGAGGATTTATCCCAAGGACATTCTACTCCTGAGCGACACTCTCAGCCCTTTGTATTTAATTATTTTCAATAGGATCTTGTAGGTTGTTCAGATTCTCTCCAAATTGCTGAGACTGGTCTTGAACTTATGGTCTTCCTGTCTCAGTTTTCCAAGTACTGAGATTACAGGTATGCACCAACATGCCTGGCACAAACTTACTTACTATTTCAAATTAGACTTTAATTCCCTAAACTCATTGATCCTTGCTTTAGTACTCAGAGTCTATAAACATAAAATCAAGATATTTGGTAATTTACCTTGAACAAATGGTATTAAAAACATTATTTAAAAGTCACTCCAGAATTTCTAACCCCTAAGTGATTTTTTATTTTGAAAAATATTTTCCAGGTGTCTATAAACTAAAGATATTAAATGGAAATATAATAAATAAGCTAGAACTCCCAGAATTTCAAGTAGTATGAAAACTAAGTGGGTAGACCCTTCCATGAGTGCTTCCCAAAAGCACATTCTACCTGGGACACTTCATACTGCGGGCCAGTTAATTATCTAATCTGACTTCTATTTCATGGTTCTTTTTTTCATTTTTTTGGAGGGGCTTATACCTCTTCTAACAGTGCCTACATTGAAAAATAGTTGAAAGCCATATCTGATATTATTTAAAATAGCTTTATTACATCGCTTCTACACAAAATGTTATAGTAATTAGATATTCAATAAATCAGTTAATCCAGATGCTCTCAACTATTGTCTCCCAGGAGATATTTCACAGCCTCTGGAAATATTTTGTTTGTTCTTGTTGGCGTTGCACTACTGGTAACTAATAAGTAGTGGCCAGGGATGCTGCTAAGCACCCAGTGATGCACAGGACAGGCCAATTATAGCAAAATAAATAAATATATAGCTCAACCAAAATGCCAACACTAAGAAACTATGATTTATTCTTTTCCTAATATGTATAAAATAGGTAAATATTGTCACTAGTTTAGCACTTAAATAAAAATGAGTCAGTTCTTTTAACAACCCGCAAAGGTTACACAGGAAATAAACGAGTTAAAACTTGAACCTAGGCAAACTTGGTCTGGCACAGAGTACAAGAGCCTAGCAACTGCCCTGTACTCTCCCAGATGTTATGATACACACTTCTGAAATGGCTCCCAGTGATCCTCACCTACTGGTGTTTGCTATGTAATAGTCTCCTCTTGTGATTAGAATGGACCTGAGGATTTGTTTGTTTGGAATGCAACAAAGTTTAAGTGTAACTTTCAGCATTAGGTCATAAAAGACTTTTATATACTTTTGGCTGGTACATTCTTGCCCTGGCTTTCCTTGCTTGCTTCTTTGATGTGAAGGAAGTCACCATGATATGAACAGTCCTGCAGAATAGCACATGTTACAAGAATGTGAGAGTGACCTCTAGGCAACATCCCCTGGGGGAGAAAATACAGACATCAGCAGTGATGTCAGTGAGTTTGGAAGTTAATCTTTTCCTGGTCAATCCTTCATTTGAAAATCCCACCTTGACTGGTTTCCTGTGTGTGCACCCCTACATGCATGTTTGCATGACCAGGACTGGGGCATTTTACTTCTGACCTATACCCTCAGCCCTATTTAATTAATTAATTATATTTTATGGTACTAGAGATTGAACCCTATTTAGTTAATTAATTCGTTAATTTGTTTTTATGGTGCTAGAGATTGAACCCAAGGGAGTCCTATCTCTGAGCTATAGCCACAGTCCTAATATTTTATTTTGAGACTGGTTCTCACTAATTTGTGGACGGCCTCATTTAGTTGCTGAGACTGGCTTCAAACCTGCAATTCTCCTGTCTCAACTTCCCAATTACTGAAATTACACTCCTGCACTATGGTGCCTGGCTCCACCTTGCCTGGTTTCTTGATTGTACTTTGTAAAAGTTCTAAAGTCAGAGGATCCACTAAGCCATGCTCTGGATCCTGGTCCAGAGAAACTGTGAGGTCATAAAGGGTATTTTCTTAAGCCAGTAAATCCTGCAACTATTTGTTATATAACAATAGATAACCAAAGCACACATGTAATTTGGAGTTCCTTTTAAATGTGCCTTTAAACAAGATTTTTATATTTTTCCTAGGGAAATAAAATTATCCTATCCCATCACTATCAGCATATATAGACTGCCTTTAACTGTTTTCATCAAGAGGGTTGGTGTAAGTAAATCAATGTAGTAAAACAATTTATTGAGAGGGTTTAATATTTTACAATCGGTAATGTAAATGTCACAGCTACTACAACATTAATACATATAAAGTCACTATTTAAAAGTGTTATGCCAATCATAATGATTGATTGTGGGTCAGAAAAAAGTTTTATTGGTTATTTTGTTACTGTCATAGCTGTATGTTAAATAATGGTTAATGCATATTATAATTGCTTCAGTTCCAATAATATATTACTAGGTTTTAAAGCCTCAAGAAAAGAACATGAGCTAATTACAAAATTAGCAGAGGATTAAAAATTAACAGAGTAAATTAGCCTCCTTTTGTAAAATCACACATCTCATAACTGAAAATTCTTTATCAAAGTAGTAAGTATATGTAACCCCATAGTTTGACTTGTGATCATGTAAACTTTTGGCTTCTGATGTATCAGTACTCTCCAGAAATAAACTATAGAGACAAACTTGTCTAATTCACAGATACAATACAGGATTTATTATAATGATCTTTCTTAACATACTTCTCAATTATACTTAAACTAAAACTCTGCACTTTAAATAGTGCTTGGCACAGGACAAAGCCCACTCTATGTGTATTGTCTTTAAAATGCTAAAAACTTTTGCTCACAATAAAAAGCATATAACTTTAGAATCATCAACCTTAAAATATGTAGAAAAAATAGAACGAGTATTATTCAGTAATACAACTGCAATACAATTTCTTTCAGCTATTTTTATGCACAGTAATTATTTGATTTGTGAACAAATATGTGTTAAATACCTATTGTGTTTCAATCATAAAATCAGCCTCAGAAAACATACTATTGAAATAAGGAGAAAAGACAACATTTTAATGTTAATGGCCCTATATGGGAAAGGTAAGAGGACAGAAATAAAATAAAAATAAATAGATATGTATTGCAATTAGTGTTTAAAATATATAAAGTAAGTTTCTAAAATATAGATGATTTTATTTTGGGGAGGAGAGTGACAAGGAAGAGTTCACTGAGAAAAGGATGTTTTTAAACTTATTCCTGAATAATGAATAGTGATACCCAAAAGAAGAGTGTTCCAAGCACCAAACCCCCAAACATACAGGCTCCTAAGTGTAAGAAGGAAACCACAATCTTGCTAGATTCTTGGGCCAGTATCTTTTAGCCATTCTGGGTCAGCGACAACTGTATTAAGAGAAAAATGACCTACAAGATCATCTGAGCTGTTAACTTGCAAATCTAAAAAAAAGAAAGGACATCTTGTCCTAGCAACACTTTATGTTCTGAGCTTGGAACCTAGGCCTAATAAAAGTGATACATGACATTATTGTACTCTTCCATTTCTTCATTAATTATGAAAGTGCATTCTTTATAACTTTCCTAGGTACTGCCAATTTATATGTTGTGGGACGTACTCTTGAGGCCTATGTTTCACAAGGTTCCACAAGTGTTTAGATCACATCAATGTGGTCATATCAATAAAAAAAGACACCAGTCCCAGGAATCACATAAAAAAATGCAACCTGAAGGCTTCTATATCACTCATTTTAGAAAAAAAAAAATCATTTCTAGTTCTCACATGATCCCCTATACCAGAAAGCACATTAAAACTCTTAAATGCTTACAAATAGCTTTTCAAATCAATTACTACATCATATTGATTTTTCCACTTTATAAAATTCCCCTATCTTGAATCTTTCAAATAGCATATCCAATAAAATAGTTTTGGGACTACTGGATTATATTCCATGTGTGGTACTGGGGATTGAACTCAGGGGCATTCTACCTCTGAGCTACATTCCCAGCCCTATTTTTTATTCATTTTTTGAAACAGGGTCTCACAAAGTTGTGGAGGGCCTCACTATGTAGCTGAGGCTGTCCGAACACCCGGATCCTCCAGTCTCAACCTCCCAAGTACTGGGATTACAAGTGTGCGCCACCACGCCCGACTCCATGTTTTTAATATACATATTCAGCATAGACTTAGCTGGATGTGTTGGCACATGCCTGTAAGCCTAGTACTTGGGAGGCTGAGACAGGAGGATCACAGTTTCAAAGCTAGTTTTAGCAACTTAGGCCCTCAGCCACTTAATGAGACTCTGTTTATAAATAAAAGAAGTATAATAGAACTGGTGGTATAGTAGAGATTTGCAGGTAAATGAACATTGCTTAGAGAAAGTGAGAAATACAGAGAATGACATGCAATGGGAGTATAGGGTGAGAGGCCGGCTTTTGGACAGAATACAGCATGTGCAAAATCCTAAAACAAGAGGCAAGAAGTCACTCTTATGAGTAAAAGTAACTTAGTATTTTTGTAATTTAAATCTAAAATGTCTCCCAAAAGTTCATATGTTAAAGGCTCAGTCCCTAAAACATCAGGGTTTAGAGTTGGGGCTTTGGTGGATGATACAACTATGAGGGCTTTGACTTCATCAACAAATTAATCCCTGGATTCATTCATAGCTAAATGGACTACAGGAGGTGTTAGAAAGTTTTGAAGGTGGGACCTAGTTGGAAAAAATAGGTCACTGGGGCTGTGACTCTCCATGGGATATTTTATTCCGAGATCTTCTTTTATCTTTTTCTATCTATTTTTGCTTCCGGCCACTGTACAATTGTCAACTTTGATCCACCGCACCTTCAATTACATGAATTCTGCTTCTCTACAGTTCCAGAAATAATAGAGTCAAATGACTGTGGGCTGAAGCTTCTGAAACAATGAACCAAAATAAATATTTCCTCCTTTACATAGATCTTCTCAGATATTTTACCACAGCAATGGAAAGTGGGGTATTAGATGTATATCTATGGTTTACAGTTTTTGAGTAGTGAAAGTGTGATCTTGGGAATACAAGAAACAGAAGACAGAGTAAAAGGAAACCTCCATAATTTGGAGTCTCATGAGTAGGTTGCTTTATTCATAGGGAAATTTAAATTCAGTGGAGAAGAGAGGCAAAGCAGAGTAGACATGATTTAAAAGACAATTATACCACAATATGCAAATTGATTAAGCTGTTCAACAGTTTATGGTACTAGTTTAGACAAAAGATGATCTGATCATTGTCTTTACCAAAAATGTAGCTACAGATTTGTGACTTAGCAAATAAAACTGTCAGTACTCAGTGTTTGAATAGTGTCAATAAGGGTAAGGAGAAATCTCAAATTATTTCTAGGTTTTAAGTTTTGGAAATAGATTTTAGAATGGAGTTATTTTTTTGTGAAGTGAAAACCTCAGTTTAGAAATGAATATAATGTACTCCATTTTGATTATACATCCTGATGCACCTGGGAAACTTAACAGAAATAGCAAATGAGCAAAAAGATATAATATTTTATCATTTTCATACTAACACTAGAATAAAATGGAGTATCTCAGTCTTCTAAAACATTGATGTACTTCCTTCTATATTTTTTTCTGCAATGTTGATCCATCTCATACAAAGAGACCCATTGCTATGCTACATATTATTTCACAACTGTTCTTAGAACATTAAGTAGGATAGAACTAATAAGCCAATGAAGAGTAAATTATGCATGAGTTAGACAACTATATTTCTTTAAAAAAAAAAAAACAGAATTGTGGTGATTTGTGAATATCTTAGTTAACAACTGCCATTACCTTTTTCTTTTTGGAATGATAAGACTCAAAGATGACCCTGGTTTTCTCCAAAAAGCATATGCTTTAACAAGAATCACTTGTATGCCTTTCAGATTATTGTGAGGATTTCTGTGGTGCTTTTGTACTCTTGGAGAGAGTCAGGGAAAAGAACTGTGAAAGATCAGCAAGGGAGGATAGAAATAAAAGGAGAATTAAAGGGATATTCTCTTTTTAGAGGGTCTACTTCAAAGGGATTAAGGCAGTTCTAGCAGAGTTTGTTTACAATTGTAACATTCAATCATCATATACATGGATCCACCTGAAGAAGTTTTAAAACATACCTGTTCTAGCCGGGCGTGGTGGCGCACGCTTGTAATCCCAGCATTCGGGAGGCTGAGACTGGAGGATCCGGGTTTGTGGCCAGCCTCAGCTACTTAGTGAGGCACTCTGCAACTTAGTGAGACCCTGTTTCAAGATAAAGAATAAAAAATAGGGCTGAGGGTATAGCTCAGAGGTAGAATGCCCCTGAGTTCAATCCCCAGTACTGGAAAAAAAAAAAAAAAAAAAAAAACCCTGTTCTATGTCCAAGTAATAAGTATATAATCAATTGTTGTGAATTTAGGTTCCATGAATGGTTCCTTTTTAAAAAATCTCTATTAGTTATCCTGAGACCTACTTTCTACTAAAAGTTTATAGCCTTGATTGAAAAGGGGGACATCCAGAAAACATTAGAATATATTTGATATACATTTTTTCTTTTAAAAAATGTATATCTTTTAAAGTTAAAATATACCCTGAAAAATTATATTTAAAATAATTATTTTATTATTTTCTTAACAACCAAAGATTTTGTAGAAAAAATACTATTATAGAAAACACAATAATATCTTACCAACCTTTAATGTCATGCTGATTCACTGAATTTTTTTTCTCCAATCCCCATAATTTCTGACTTATTTCTTCTTTCCAGATGGAGATAAGGAATTTTCATAACTTTTTTTTTTATGTTCCAGATAGAGTCAGATGTATAGCAAAACAGATAAAGTGAGAGGTGGGAGGGGGATAGAGAATTAAGTACGACATAGCTGAGCTTTTCTCTTATTGTGACTCATGTTACTTACTTTCAAAATGAAGCACAAACCAAAAGTATAAGAAACCTCTTCAGAGAAATAATATCAGGGAATTACCCATTCAGAACACCAACAAGACAAGATAAAAGAATAAGTTCTCCATGCTACATAATAATCAAAATGACTCACCAAGAGGGCAAGGGAAGAATCTTAAATTCATTGAGAACAAATGAGAACAAACACAAGCAAGCTGACCCAAGTCATGAAAGCCAGGAGGGACTCATATGATGTACTCTAAATTCTAAAAGAAAACAACTTCCAACAGAGAATACTATATACAGAACAGTTATACAAAATTGATTAATTAATAAAAACCTTCTAAAATAAGTAGAAACTAAAAGAACTAATGGCTACCAAACTGTCACTAGAGAAAATACCTGAAGAAATAAAAATCAAAGAAAAAAAGAAAGAAAGAAAGACCAGAACCAAAGGAGGGGCAAATTTAACCAGACTGGCAACTAAGCAAAGGGGACATAAGACTATATCATACAGACAATATAGCTCCATTGGTCTATGTGTCTGTTTTTGTGCCAATACCATGCCTTTCTTATTAATGTGGCTTTGTAGTAGAGTTTGAAGCCAGGTATTGTGATACTTCCTGCATGGTTTTTGTTGCTAAGAACTACTTTGGCTATCTTGGGATTTTTGTTGTTCCAAATGAATTTAAGGATTGATTTTTCTATGTCTTTGGGGAGTAACCTTGGTAATTTCATGGATATTGCATTGAATCTGTAAATCACTTTTGTTCTACATTATTAGCAATCAGAGAGGTGCAAATCAAAACTATCTTGAGATTTCACCTAACTCCAATCAGAATGGCAATAAAAAAAAAACATGAACAACAAATGCTGGCAAGGTTGTGGAGAAGTGGTAACCCTAATACATTGTTGGTGGGGTTGCAAACTAGTGCAACCACTTTGGAAAACAGTATGGAGGATCCTCAGACAAATGGGAATGAACCCACCATATGATCAAGCAATACCACTTCTGAGTATCTACCCAAAAGAATGAAAAGTAAACTACCAGACTGACACATGTGTATCTATGTTTATAGCTGCACAATTCACAATTGCCAAACTATGGAAATAGCCAAGATGTACATCAATAGATGAATGGATTACAAAATGATGGGTTATGTACACAATGGAATTTTACTCAGCCATAAAGAAGAACAAAATCATGTTATTTGCAGGGAAATGGATGCAACTAGAAAACATTATGTTAAGTGAGATTAGTCAGTCACAAAGAGTAAAAAAGCATATCTTCTCCCTAATATGTGGATGCTAGGGAGAAGATGGGGCATAAGAGGGCCTCCAGATGAAAAAGCAGAAACCCTAGATAAGCAAAAAAGTTGACTTAACTGAAAGGGATGGAAGGGGGGGCGCACAGTAATGCACATGATGTACTTTCACAAATATGTCAAAGTCAATAACTAAATTGAACTTGAGAAAGAGGGAGGGCAAGGGAGTGGGGTTGGAATTGGGGAAGTGTTAAATGAGAAATGTGTGTATATATGTCTTTATCAGCTTGTACCTAACAAAAATGTATGATTACAATGCACCAGTTAATATAAAAAATAAAAAAGATATGCCATATAAATTTAGACCAAAAGCAAGTAGGAGTAGCAATTCTCATATCCAGCAAAATATATTTTAAGCTAAACCTTATCAGAAGAGACAAAGTCACTCACTTCTCACTAATAAAGGAATAAATCAACAATAAGATGTAATTACAATGAACATTTAACCCAAGTCTGGGTGTACCCACTTTTATAATACAAAATCTTTGCAATATTAGATCTCAAATAGACCCAAAATACAATAAAATTTTGAGACTTCAACACATATTCACACCACTAGATTGATCTTCCAGGCAAAAGATGAGTAAAAAACTCTTCAGACTTAAAGAACACTATAAATCAA
>PVLC010029720.1:0-19949 GCA_004027655.1 Graphiurus murinus
TATTTTTTTATTCTTTATTTTGAAACCGAGTCTCACTAAGTTGCGGAGTGCCTCACTAGGTAGCTGAGGCTGGCCGCGAACCCGGATCCTCCGGTCTCAGCCTCCCGAATGCTGGGATTACAAGCGTGCGCCACCACGCCCGGCTCCCCAGCCCAATTTTTGATTCTTTATTTTGAAACCGAGTCTCACTAAGTTGCAGAGTGCCTCACTAGGTAGCTGAGGCTGGCCGCGCGAACCCGGATCCTCCGGTCTCAGCCTCTCGAATGCTGGGATTACAAGCGTGCGCCACCATGCCCGGCCCATCATCCTGTTTTTAAAGAACTGGAAAATCCTGATCTGTATATGTGCGTATGAGATTCTTAAGTTTGTAAACATTGGCATACACTATACAAGCCAATCCCAAAACTTGGCTGCCAGTTTATTTTCAGTACAAAAAATTGGATAAAGTAACCTTATGTTTCCATCAGGTGTTCAAATTCTGTGACATTTATATTTACAAGAAATCTCAAAATCTATTTTTCATGTTTGAAAGCAGTCTTTGCTTTCCCCTTCTCAAGAACAATGATTTTATTTTGATTTTTGCTTCATGATTTATAAAATTTTTTCATGCTTATTATCTCTTTTAATACTTTCTCTTGAAACTTAGATTTTGATTATCTTTGAAGATATACTCTGGGTGGAATCTAAAGACTCTTTTACCAGCAATTAGCTTTTTATATTCTTGAAATCTGTCTTTTTGCTTTGACTCAAGGATTGCCTTTGTTTGACTGACATTCCCCTCTGTTCCTTTGTGCTTTTAAAAAGTCCCCTGGTACTTCACATAATAGAGAATGGTCCAGAGCATTCCACCCTACCCCATCGAAGAGTATCACAGTCTCAAAGGAATCCTTTAATTAGCATATTTGTGTTGTCTTTGTTGCTGCTGTTCTTTTCTGCTAATAGAGCTACTTATGGTGGCTCCTTTTCTTTTGGGCCAAAATGATCCTATGAGTGTATGTTTTCATTATAAATTACTTTTTAAAAATAGTGCAGTCAATTACCCTGTGCAATATGATATCCACCCCCATTCTCATTAGGGAAGAAAAAGTAGAAGCAATTGCCTATGAAACTATGGAGTTTCCCTTTTTCCTATTTTATGATTTTTATTAGTCACTTGTATAACTCTTATAATGAAGTCAGTGTGTTTCATAATAATGATCTCTTTTATTCCTAAATTCATTAAACCTTCTTGCATTCATAAAAGACTATAGAAATAGAATCATTTTCCTTGTTCTCATTCTGGTTTTTTCCATGGTGAAAGTCATAATTGTTATTTTTCACCCACCTATTTATCTTGAAAATTTCAAATCTACAGAAGAGTTGTGAGGATAAAAAATAAAAATAAATAATATACTCTGTATACTCTTCCCCTTGATTTACCAGTGGATAACATTTTATCATCTCTCTCGCTCTCTCGTATGTTTGTTTACTTGCTGAACCACAAGCATCTCTATGAATCTTAAAAATTCAAATTGAAATCAAAATGTAAACTATTTTGCTGACAACATTTTCAGGAGAGAGTGTCTAGCCCATTCCCTGCACACTTCTATGTATCTTTTTTTTGTGTGTGTGTGTGGTACTGCGGATTGAATCCAGGGGCATTCTACCTCCAAGCTACATCCCCAGCCTTATTTTTCAGTCTTTATTTGGAAACAGGGTCTCACTAAGTTGCGGAGGACCTCACTAAGTAGCTGAGACTGGCTGCGAACCTGGATCCTCCCATCTCAGCCTCCTAAGTACTGGGATTACAAGTGTGCACCACCACACCTGGCTCACCTCTGTGTATCTTACTGAACACTAATGCTCAGTGGATATACAGTGGAGCGCATCTAGGACTTGGTGCTTCTGGAACACAGGGCTTCTGTTTTGGGAATGAGTTCTCATAATTTATATTTGAACTATCATCCCAAAGTTAGAACATGTTCCTCCAAAATGTCAAATGTTATTAACTGTATAGTGAGCTCTAATGCAAAAGGAGTCTAACTTGATTTAATAACTGGGGAAATATTATAATAATCTTTCTATATCTCATTGTTATTGGACAGAACTGTTACTTCAGTGGGCAAGAAGCTGAACTCTGACTTGTCTGCTTCACAGACACCCAAACTGGCAAGAATACAGGTTCTATTCAAAGGCAGCTTTAAAGGAAGACAGAAGAAAAAATTCTGGTTTTAAATCTTTAGTTTCAGATAACTCAAGGGCCAAGGAAGCTTTTAAAAGAGAAGAGACAGCAAAAGGGACAAAAGAAATATACATAGACAAGCCAGCTAGGCATGGTGACACACACCTGTAATGCCAGTACTTGGAAGGCTGAAACTGGAGGAGCACAGGTTCAAGGCCAACCTTAGCAAGGCCCTCTGCTACTTAGTGAGACCATGTTTCAAAATAAAAATTAATTAGGTCTGGGGGTGTGTCTCAATCCCCAACACACACCCCCCACCACAAACCCCTTCTTTGTACCCGCTCCCTACAAAGACCAGATGTCCTCAGTAATAATGGTTGCCATTAATTGACGTGCTTAATTAAGTGCCAGACAGTGTTACATGCTTTGTATTTATATTTATTTTGTTTTATGTTTCTGTTTAAGTCTAAACAACCCCATGAGGAAGTATTGCTATCCATTTCTGTTGACAAAGAGGTTGAGGTTGACAGTTGTTAAGTGACTTCATGGTCATACTTTCACTGTCCGAAGTGGTAGATGTGGGAACTGGATCTGGGCAGCCTGGCTCCAGCCTGTTCTCCCAGAGGGTGCAGCTATGCTGGCTCTTCTGCCTCCTGCCCTCTCTGCTTACCTAGGTGAGAAAAACCCACCCTCCCACAGCTCTCCTCTGCATGACCACCCACATCTATGCTTTCATCTTTTCCTGAATCTACATCCTATGGAACCATTGGTGCTTTTCCCCACAGTTCTCTGGATTATATGTCCCACCTTTCCATTTATGC
This sequence comes from Graphiurus murinus, assembly GCA_004027655.1. Classification (NCBI taxonomy): domain Eukaryota; kingdom Metazoa; phylum Chordata; class Mammalia; order Rodentia; family Gliridae; genus Graphiurus; species Graphiurus murinus. Next base: position 2,983 of record PVLC010029720.1, read on the forward strand.
ACACACATCTCATCCTTTATGATCCGGTTCGGTTGTCACGTCTCTTTCTCCAAAACAGTTGTTCAGATTTATGTTATAGCGGTGATTTGGATAATAGTCACTTTAGAGTTTTTCTGTTCTGTTGTATTATTAGTCCTTTGAAGGCGGAGACCATGTAATTCTTTAATCTCTGTATTGTCAAGTACAAATCATAGTGCTCTGATAATGTGGCTGCTGCTGATGATTATGATGCTGCTGAGCTGACAGTGATGGTTGCTACTTATTAAGTACTTCCTTGGTGCCACATACTATGCTAGGTGCTTTATATACATTCAGTTGGTTTCACAGGTTCAGGAGATGTAATCTTGGGACCTTTCTTTACTTAACTATAAAATGGGAATAATGATGTTCTGGACTTTTGTGTAGGAGAGGGTGGGTCAGGGATCACAGGTCAATCAAAAAAAAAATGTAATGATCTTTCCATTGTACCATACTGTCTGGTCTTTTTTACAAATAGCAGGTATCCAGGAAATATTGGTGCATTCTACATTTTTTTTACATACTGATTTTTCCCATTCTGACAAATATTGAGATGGTTACTCATTGGTAAAAACTAACAAATGAATTTGTAAGTTTAGAATTGTTTAAGACAGTAGTCCACAACATTTTATAATTTCTTTTACTCCTAAATACAAATAATGAATTCTATTTTGTGTTTAAATTGCTATACAGTGGTACTTGATGGGTATATTATGGAATAGATAGATACTAAGGAACATACTCAGTGGCATCGTAGAATTTTATTCTCTGAAGTCTTCTCAAAAGATCTTATTCCTGTTAAGGCAGGAATGTGGTTTAAGGTAAGTTAGTCTAGGACTCAGTTTAGATGATTGACTGCTTGGAGCCTTGAACAGATCTGGTTACAACAAAACCTGTGTAATTGAGTGTGCCAGTGTGTCTCCCCAGGGCCTTGTGAGAGGGAGTCTCCTATATGGATAACCTTCTAATAGTCATCAATTCTAATTCATTGACATCACTGTCAAATGAGTTTTCCTGAGATGGTCCCATTTGTGATCACAGAAGAGATTCTAATACAGGATGGGAAGTTGTACACAAAGACCCCTGCTCTGAATCCTTTTAGACTTCACCATTCTATAACAGCCAAGCACTCGTATTTTAGTTTTTAGAGTAGTATAAAATTTGATACTCTTACCATGTACTGAAATTCTGATCACAGTGAAAAGTGGTATGAAGAGTATGAGCTTCAGTTCACACTGCATCATCTGCTGGAGATGTTTGTCTGCAGTTATATCATGTCCCCAGAGCCTGTTTTCTTGACTTTAAGATGTAATTTACGATACTTACTTTGCTTCATTATTGTCAACTAGTAATAGAATGTATCAGTTTCTTGAGTGGTACCTGGAACAGTTGGTATGATTAATAGAAATAAACCTACTGTTTATTAAATTTTATATAAGTTAAACTAGCTAAGGACATGTTGTTTAATGGTTATTTTTTATCTGCCTTATGTAACTCATTTTTATAGGACACTTTAAAAATTACATTCATTTTACATAGTTCTTAAATACCTAATATGATTTGCTGTAAGCCATTTAAAAACCTTAATTTTTCCTCTCAAGAATTAAAAACGAAGTAATCCAGCAAACAAGTATTTAGGCCAATGCCTACATTTGATTACCAGAAGGGAAGGGAAAGACTTAAGCGTTTCTCTTTGCCCTTGATCACGCCCCTGCAGAGAGGAGCTGGTGTCACCTGAGGACCTGCTGGCCTGGCTGCGACCTTTCTGCGCCGATGACACCCTGCCTGTGCGACCCCGCGTCCACGTGCTGCAGATCCTGGAGCAGTCGTTCCACCTGACGGAGGAGGATGGCAAGCTCCTGGTGTTCTTCAGGACAGAAGCCATTCTCAAAGCCACTTGGCCCCAGAGACAGGTAAAGGAGCAGCTGACTGCAAATCTCTCCCCTGTTGACCACAACTAGAGGCCAGCTCTTGATGACCTTAAACTACTTTCAAGTTAATAATCAGCTTGGTGATACAAACTTTCCACATGCTTATCAGTCTTGCTGCTTAGTAATTGAGTATGTGCAATACAGTTCATTTTTCTAAAGGTTTGAACATACACATTCCTATTATATCACGTCTCATCAAGCATCTATCTCTTTTCTTCATAGGAGACAGTCAGGACTATTCACAATATTGATTAATTACGGAGGCTCACTCTTTCCCAGGAGAAATGCAGATCTGAATGGAAATGAGGATGCAATTTAGCTAATCAATCTGCTACTTGCTCTGCCCAGCACTAAAACGCACCCCCTCCTCTTGTGTACCTCAGTGGACAATGTGATAGAGACACAATGTTCTAGTTTCTCCATACCATCTTTCAGAGCTTACTCAGTTCTTCTCTCTGGAGCCCTCCCTGACCATTGAAGGTTTAGGTGAACTTCGTATTCTACATAATTGAGCTTTAATTTTTTTTAAATTCTTTTAAAGTTTGTCTCTTTGTGCCATGAAAATTCTGAAGCCTGGTAGGATGTACCTTTTGAATCCCACTGAGTATTCCATGCACAAACACCAGAGATTAAATACTTGTTGATTGAGTATTTGGTAGTGCTAATTCCTAAATCAAAGAAACACAGTTGCTGTCGAGGTTTGACTTAAATTCTAGACTGATAAATCCTAAGGACGTAAGATACAGGAGTCAGCAGATTCAGTCAGCGCCTCAGCAAGCAGAGCAGGCCATCACGCAGCAAATGCTGGAAACCAGTGCTTTTCATAATCTCACCTGAAAAAGGGTTTCCTGAAGTCTTGCTCCAGCTCAATCTTAATTTGTCTTCTAATTTTAATGCATTGTTTATACTTCATATTTATATGCTCATTATTACATCTAAAGAACAATGATTTTTTGGGTTTTTTTTTTTTTTTTTTTTTTTTTGACGCTGGAGTTTGAATTCAGGTCCTTGCCCATACTAAGCAGGTATTCTACCACCAGCCCTTCTGTGAGATAGATACTTGATTTACACCTCAGAGTTGGAGAAGTTGAGGCTCAAAATGATGAATTTACTGAAGATTCTCTAGTCTTGCCAAATCTCTGAAAGGGATTGTAAAGAAAGTCACTAATATCTGAACAATCCTCTCTGAAGCACTGTGACCTTACTAACATATCCAGTCTTTTCCCTTGCCTTGAATTACATGAGACGACCATTCTCCGCCTCTCTAAGGAGCAGCACCAGAACACAAATACAACTGGCTGTAAGATATATTCCAAGCACATGACATGGGAGAAGTTAAGGGTGTGCTTATTCTCAGCAGACATGAAGTTCATGCAACATCCCTGAGGCAGACCTTCAACCAGGCCACATTGCTTTTGCCTCACGGAACTTCCAGTTCTGACTCTTACCATAAAGCAAAGGAACTTTATCATAGGTAGTGATGTCCTTTCCTGATACAACTTCCACATGTCAAATTCTCAACTTTGTTCAGTTTTATCTTTCTTGATTGCTAAACCTCCCAGGACAATGAGGCTGGTTTCCCTGGTTGGAGCCTCAATTCATGCAATGTTAGATCTGTAGGCTAAAAATATCGTGAAACAGAGTGAAAGCCAGGAAATGAGGGGAAATGTCCATCCTATGTGTCCTGTTGAAACATTACAAAATACACTTTCATATTTGGCTCCAAACTCTTCATTGATGTAAGAATGACCACCATTCCTTCTTTTAAGCTTTTTTCGATGTTGCAATTACTCAAACAACAAATTGTTACTTTTATATGACTTTAATGATTTACTAATTTTTCCAAGATTTTAATTTCTTTTATAGCTTAACTTTTTCCCAAAACAGGACTTAAGGTCACTGAGCCTTTTAGCAAGGTTCCTTTCTCATGCTGTTTCCTAAACTGACCTGACATTACTGTTACGAGTACAGACTTCTTTCTCTCGCTTGCGAAGACCATATGTAACTCCACGTTTCACAAATATGTCCTCTGTGGTGCAGCAAACTTTCAAGCTTCCTGGAAAATTTCTCCCAGAAGTCTCAGAATGACAAGTAGAAGTCATCTCGTGTCCCCCTCCCCCTTTTTATTTTCTCTCCACTCTATTTTCCTCTTCTGTAAGAGTGGCTTCTCTGCTCTTGGCAGCTAGTGGTCTGGATTTCTAAAATATTCAGTGATCAAAATCAGAAAGCTGCCCTACTGGCTTTATTATCTTACTCATCTACCGCCTTCTCTGAGAAATAAATCAGTGTCTCTCCCTCCCCGTATCCTGTGTCTGCCTGGCCTTGCTGAGTCTAACCTCCTTTGGAGGACAAGTGAATTTGATGTGGGCACTTTGTTTTATAATGACATAACTCCTTGTTCCTTGGAAAATGAATGCAGAAAAATTGAGTGTCAGAATGGAAATACCAATAACTCTGAAATGTTGCAAGATTATGCCCATGTGCAAATTCTTTCTTATTTTTTCTTGGTACTGGAGATTGAACCCAGAGGCATTTTACCCCTGAGCTACACCCCCAGCCCTATTTCTTTATTATTTTTTTTTATTTTGAAACAAGATCCCACTAAGTTGCTGAAACTGGCCTCAAACCTATGATCTCCTGTCTCAGCCTCACAAGTGCTGGATTACTCTTAAATTACGGTTTTTATAAATGATAGTACTTTCAGTAGAGTAGAGGAACGATCAGGGTGGTAGTAGACAATGTATGTGTGTGTCTCCACTCTCCCTCCATCACTAGTGTACCGTCCTGGGGAAGATTGTTATACTGTGTGCCTTGGCTACCTGGTGTTTGAAATGAAACCTTGGACTAGAGGAGGTAGAGGAAGGTCTGCCCACCTCACCTGTGAATTCTAACACATACATTAACTGTCTTCTTTATCTCTGTATCCCAAATACTAGAGAATCTCAAAACACTGACTCTGTGGACTCTTTTCCTCCACTCTCTCCTCCTCACTTTCTTCACTCTCAGACATACTTCCAGTAATATTAAGGCTAGAGATGAGTTCTTACAGACTAAAGATAAAAATAGATAATGATATTGCAATGTTCAATTACCAAAAAATATGGGACTGCTACCTTCACTGTGGCTGGTAATCCTCTTAGGTAGACTTTGCATACATCAAAAAGGGACTTAATATTTAATTATCCTCAAGGTGCCCAAAGTAGTAGCCCCACAAATCACAGCGTTGCTGGGCAACCAGCCAGCTTCTGCAAAATTAAACGCTCTGTGGTGCCTGCTTCCTCATGCTTCTCAGAGAGACGGCAATTTCTAGTTTTCTAATGATCACTGAAATGAATTGAAAATCCAGAGGCCCTCGTGTTTTTAACCAGTTTGAAAGGCTTGGGTTTCCACTTCAGAAATGTGCCCCAGCATGAAGTGGGAGAGGAAGAGGAGGATGTGCTGGGAAGGGGGAGAGGAGGAATGCATTGCTTTAATCCCTCAGTACAGTTTATCTGAGTTTTTTTCAGCTTTTGTAATTTTCTAGTTAACTGGTGCATGAAAAATATGGGTCAAAATACTAATGTTTCTTTTAAAAAAACTTCCATACCTCAGCACCTCAAACTTCCCTCCTGTTTTTATGTAAAAGAGAACATGTAGCTTATAGTTTCGCCTTTCAAAATCTCAGTGTCTAACTTTGTGGTTGTAAATGATTGCCAGAAAGAATGAGTTTAAGACAACTTCTAACCTCATTGCAAGTCATGTGTTTTGCCTGCTTTGAAATGTACAAGGACATACTAAGTCTTCTGGTTCGAGATCAGTTTAGACTTATTTGCCAACAAAAAAATTAACAGATTATGTAATGACTTCTCTGTCAGAGCTCAAAGGATATAACAAGTTTATTATGCAAAGCTGTATTTAGTTCCTTAAAAGTAATTTACCATGACTTTAAATGTCTTCAAAGCTAAGAGTCATAGACATGACTTGCTTAATTGAATATAAGGTAATGTTTGGTGTTTAGAATGAGTACCTGCGCGTGCACACACATACACACTGTCTCTTGAACAGCCATGAACTCACAGGGTCCTGAGTTTGGAGAGTTTCAAACTCTTCACAGCCCAGTCATATTTTATATAAAAGGATATGGCTGTCAGAAAGCAGAAGCTACTTCCTCCGATTTTAGCTTGAATGTCACCTTTTCTTAAATGACTAACTACACAGCCTAAATTAACCACTCAGTCACAATCTATTTTATTGCTGTCTTAATTCTCTATAAATCACTTACCACTATCTGCTAACTTTTTCCTACTTATCTTTCTGCCTACGTATTATATGATGTCTGTCTTCTTCCCCTAGAATGTACATTCCATGAGAACAGATCTCATAGACATTCAATAAATATTTGTTGAGTAAATGAATATTAAATCTTTAAAAACTTCTCCAAGGTCCACCCTACAGATGGCAAGGCCAGGACTCCTGACTTTCCATGGGATGTTCTTGCCATGAAGGATTAGACCATGCTGCTTCCCCCTTGTCTGCAAGTAGAGCAGTTTGCCTGGAACAATAGGAAACCATCCTTCCGGAGTGGCCTGGTGCTTTTGGATGGGTACTGTTTTGTTAGTTTGCCATCCTTTGCTGACAGTGATTTCTTACTATCTAGTTGTTTCTCATGTGGGAGCGTTCAAGTCATGAGCATGTTCGTCAAGATATGAGCAAGAGATTTGAAGTGCTACAGTAGAGCCTTGCCTTTTTCTCCCAAAATGATCGGAGTTAACAAAGCATTCATATTAGTCCTATATGAATTGCTCTTGCAAACATTTGGAGACATCGAGTCTCTCATTATGAAAAGAGGGTTCTTTCCTTTAAACACTTCTCTCACCACAGGTGTTAATGTGGCAGAGGGGGCTGTGGAATGTGTGCAGTGTGCATTTTAATTTTTAAAACTGTCCTGTAGAGTAGTTACCATCCTCTCTTCCAGATGAGGCCACATGACTGGTGTAAGGTAACACAGCGTGAGCGGAAGGACTGTAATTTCAGCCCAGTTCTGTTAAATCTGTTATATACATTTATTGGTGCTGTATAATCTCACATCATAATATAAGTCACAGTGATAGTGACATACATGCACACAGCACTTGGTGGGCTTTTCCCCAGCTGCCTCCTCATTCTCTCCTCCCTCTTCCTCATACAGGGTATTGAGATTGACATTAGTATTCTCACATATGTGCAAAAGTTGATGGAAGTAATTCCTTCATTGGTGCTCCCTCTCTCCCCTAGACCACCTTCCTGACTCCACTGAAGTTTCTCCTCCATTATCTTAAGTCCTTCTGGTCTCCAAATTACTCTCTAGCTTCTGCACATGAGAGAAAACATATGACCCTTCACTTTCTGTGATTGGTTAATCTCACTTAATGTTCTCTAGGTTCATTCATTTTCCTGCAAATGACATTATTTCGTTGTTCTTTATTGCTGAGTAAAATTCTGTTGTGTGTATATTCCATAACTTTGTAATCCATTCATCTGCTGATGGACACCTAGGTTGGTTCCATAATTTGTCTATTGTGAATTATGCTGCTATGAACATGAATATGCATATATTACTGTAGTTCTGATTTCAATCCCTTTGGAAAGATACCCAGGAGTGGTACAGCTGGATCATATGGTGGATCCATTCCCAGTTTTTTGAGAAATCTTCCTATGCTATGCTTCTTCCCATTTGCCATGGAGATGTATTCAGCCTGAGTGTCTGGGTAGTATCAGAGGACACAGAGCATGCTCCATGGCCTCTCCTCTTCCCACTGGGACTTTACATGGGATTGATTCGATTAGACAAGAGCAAAAAGCCTTTGTTCATCTAGCATTTGGCACTGTCTCCACACATTAATGTTGCGTATGTTAAGTATTGCTTAAGTAAAATGTTGAAAAATGCTGTGCCTAGTAGCTTATTTAACTCAACCATAAGTGAAATACTCATCAGAGGTTCTTCGGGTCTCACCCCTTCACATGTCAGCTCCTCAGAGCAGTCCGTCCTCCCTGCCTCCAGGTAGAGTGCCGGCATGCTTGCCCTTGAGTCCTGCACCGGGCACACACCAGTGAGGTCTACTTACCTGGGCTAAATCCTTACGACAATTGTATATTATTTCCCATTTTATAGTAAAGGAAACCAAGGTTGTAAGAGATTTGCTATCTTCTCCCAGCTAAGAGCTAGTGAGGGTGAAACAGGAGTTGAATCCAGATCTGTGTGGCTGAAGAGCTCATGCGCTTTACTAATTTCCCTGCTATCTTTCTGTCCTCAGAGTGTACACAGTTTTGTGGAGCAAGACTCTAAGTCCAGAGGCTTAGTGTTTTAATTCTGAACAGCATTTTCTGAAGGAGTGAGGAGGAGGGAAGGGGTACTCTATTAATCCCGTTTGCATAAGTAGACTTTCTTCCTAGCCTTAATGTATCTTAGCTAGGAATGACCACTTTCAAGGAGTAGACTTGAGTTAGAAGGTGTCCCTGGTCCAGGTTTACGCTCACGCTGCCCCAGCTCCCTGCTCCTTGCAGCTGAGGTCAGCTGTCAGCTCTCCACTGGGTGTCACATGGGTGGCCGTGTCCACCTGCCTTCTGCTCTGAGACTGAGAACCTCAGCAGTCCTACGGTTACCATGTTGCATGGCATTATCATTGCTTCAGTCCTTATATAGATTAAGAGGAAAATTGAAGGGAATAGGAAAAACAAAAGTGTGTGAGTGTTGGACAGTAGTAGGAGAAACAGAGTAGCTGGGGATAACTTCGTTTTTTAGATTTTAAAATAATTACGTAAATCATAAAGAATTTTGTATACTTCTCACTCAGAATCACCAAATATCACAGCTAACACTGGTTCAATGCTAGTATCCAATTGATAGCTAGTTCTCATATTTTGTTTTCCCACATATTTTCTGATTCACATCTAACCCAGGCCCCAATTGCATTTAATCATCATGTCTCCTTAGGCGCCTTTAACCTGGGACAATTCTTCAGTCTGGTTTGCATGGCCTTTTATGGCCTGGATGATTTGTAAAATGTCCCTCAATTCTATGTATAATATATTGTCATGCTTCACCTTTTGGGTGCAAATACCACTGAAGTGCTATGACCTCCTCGGTACATTGTGTAGGAGATGGATGGTTTTGATTTGTTTCACTAATGTCAGTTTTGATCACCTGACTGAAGTGTCAGCCATATTTCTTCTCTATAAAATTATCATTTTCCCTTTTATAATTCACAAGAAGCTTGTTGAGGACATAGTTTGAGATAATGTAAATAGTCTTCTTATCATACTGCCATCTGCTAATTTTAGAATGAATTGTTTGTTGCCTGAGATCATTATTACTGCAGTACTTACCAAGTGGTATTTTTCCCATCATTTGTACCTCATATCTGTTTATTCAGTTACTTATTTGTATCAGTATAAGGTGAAGGGTTTTCATTTTCTATGGTTCTCATCCATTGTTATTATCATTTATTTTTGCTCATATTATCTGATTCAGCTACTTGGGGCTTTCTTTCAAGTTTTCTCCTTTTGAAAATGCCCATCATTTCTGTAGCATTTGATATTTACTTTTTGGCAACCACATGATATTTGAGAATCCTCCTGTACTTTCTGTGTTCAGACATGAATTTAGTCATTGAATTGGTTCCTTTTATTGAAGAATGGTGTTTAGAAGCCAAGATTTGGTGCCTTGTGAACTTCCTCAAAGTGGGGTGTTATAGCTTCTTGATCCTCTAGGGCAGAGGTTTCCAAACTTATTTCCAAGCTTATCCTTTCAGGGAAAAAAAATTACTCAGCATCCTCCTGGAACTATTTCTTTAAACAAATATGCAGTGACAAAATTTGCATTCTGTTATATATCTATATTCTGTTCTAGCACCCCCAGGGGTGGAATCACCCACTTTAAGAACCTGTGTTAAGGGAACAGAACTGGGAAATAGATAAATGTGAGTGTGCACCAATGTACATAAATCTGTCTATCTGGATGCACATAAAAGCCCAGTTTATGTTGCTATCTCCAGTTCCAGTCCAGTGCCAGGGCTCATTCTAGCTTCTTTCTTTATTTGTAATCTCCTCTATCAGAGAGATTTGGGTTTCATTACCCATAATTTATATATTTGTTTACCCTAGAGTACATATAAAGTAATTTTGAAATTCCCAACCCACCTTGCTAGATAGATAGCAAGTTGTGGAGCTGGTGTTGTAGAGCTCTTTTTATCTTTAGCCTTAGCGTAATAGTACTAAAAAAGTCTTTTTGATGTTAACCTACCCCTCTCCCTCCTCTTCCTCCTCTTCTCTTCTCTTCTCTTTTCTCTTCTCTTCTCTTCTCTTCTCTTCTCTTCTCTTCTCTCTCTCTCTCTCTCTCTCTCACACACACACACACATACACTATCTTCAGTGTTATTATCTTATTCAATATAATTTGGTTCTTTTTTTTTTTTTCCTGTGTGTATGGTTTGCCTTTGATTAGCTCTTGCTTATTTCAATTATCTTCTTAAATGGGAGACATTATCATGGAATATGAAAGATCATTCTCTGGGATTTGGTGTATTTTCTTTTTTACTTATGGCATTTTGAGATTGGACATTTTAGGTCTATAATTTTGCTAAACATGGATTTGTGTATTTTTATTTGTTATGCTGTTTTGTCTTTGGAGAATATATCAGTAGGTGCATCACTTGTTGGCAAACATTTTCTTCTGCTACCCAGTAGTCTTTTTGGATAACTTCTAACTTATAAAAATCAGAGTCAAAATAAAAACTAAAGCTGGACATAGTGGCTCATGCATGCTTGTAATCCCAGTACTTGGGAGGCTGACACAGGAGGATCACAGTTTGCAGCCAGTACAAGAAACTTAGTGAGGCACTCTGCAACTTAGACTCTGCCTCAAAATAAAATAGGACAGGGGGTATAGCTCAGAGGTAGAATGTCCCTGGGTTCAATCTCCAGTACCACAACAACAACAACAACAAAAAACCTAAAAGGCCGCAATGAAAATCTCTTTTCACTTAAACTGAGAACATGCTACATGTTCTGTTTCCATCTTCTTGAGACCCTTCCATGAGCTGTGTTGGGCTTTGTATATCATATCATTTAAATGTTTTAACTCTGATATAGTTGATCCTATCCACTCCATTCTTCACATGGAGAAAGAGACTAAGAGCAACTAAGAAATTTGTACAGTATCTCAGCACTAGTGTGTCGTCAGAATGGTGTACGATAACGAACTAGCCACACTAGTAACTACCATAATGGCTCAGAGTTAACTCTGAGATACAAATGAACAGACACCTGTTAGAAACCTATAAAGGTTTACGTGTCTGCATCTTTGTAGCACTATATTATATTGTGTATACATCATATGGTGTTATAGTTTATTATTCTCAAAGTAATCTCATAGGTGGTATTATCTGTTTTTATCTATGAAAGCGCTGAGGCTCAAAGATATTTTTATGTGGTCACAGATGGCTGCTAAGTAGCAGGGCCAGCCTTCAAATATGAGTCTGAATGATGTAGTACAGTGAAAGTATTTCCAGCTCTATGAATTTTCTATTAATGCTTTATTAACTAGAACTTAAAAAACAAGGCCTGGCCTAAAAAATTTGGCTTCAGTAGCAGTTCTTTAAAGGAAATACAGTTGTATTTATAGGGGCTCATTTGGCATGATAGATTATTTTTCCTAGAGAAAAAAAAAATTGTAAGGCAAAATCTTTCCTCTTTTTTTTAACACAAAATATTTCTCCTATAATTTTTTAATGCAAAATATTTTCTCTTATCATATGGTTCATTTTCAAAGTGTTTCATAAAATGTTGAGCCATGTGAAAAAATGTATTATGTATTGAAGTTACAACAGCACTTATGGGGAGTTATTGGGGCGTATTTTATTTTTAATTTTTGTTTAGAATTGTAATAAAACAAGTGGGGTGCTGTAAAATCTGGTTCATAAGTGCAGTCGTTGGGCTGTGCCGCGAGTCCACGTGTCTATGCTCCCACAGAGGTGTCGCGCCCCCGGGAGCTTCGTCACTGTTCCTTGTTGGGCTTCCCAAGCCCAGGGCGTGCGTGCGGGCAGAGTCCTGGGGTGCCTTCGCCTGGCAGTGGGGAACCATTTCTTCTCAAGCCGCTTGCAGACAGGCACGCTCTGGCTGCTGTGCCTAACCTTGGCTTTGCTCCACCACCAGGGCTGGAGCCCAAAGTAGAAGAGTTCTGTCTCATGCCTTTGTTCCTCGTCAGAACTTTCTTAGAGCCTGACCGATGTCTCACCACGGGCTAGAGAGGGCTGTTAGAACCTCGGGCTCTCTCAGCAACACCTTCCCTTCCTTATCAGCAGTGCAAGGCTAAGTATTTATGAAGTCCTCTGAATATCTACATCTATTTTTAGTTCTACAAAAACAGAAAATCTGACAAAAATAATAGCGTACTTTTAATGTTTAAACTTTAGTGATATTTTCTTAAATTCTTTTAATAAAATCCATAAATAACTTGGAAATGGAAAATCACAATTTATGTTCTATTTATATTTTCTTGTGTAACAGTAATAATGCCTACTAGTAATTATTGTAATAACTGACAGTAATAATAGTATTTATTACTTATTGTGTGTCAGGCACTGGTCTATTGAGATCAATATGGAAAGTTGATAGTCAACAACTTCTGATGGGTTTTGATCTCAGAATTCCCTTCCCCAGAGATTTTATTTAGATCCAGTGGACACAATAGGCTACATTGCCCACCTGAAACCTTACCAAAGGAGTAACTTTAACAGACTGTGCCCAGTATTGTGAGAGGTGAACTCTGCCACCATTTTCTGCTTCTGTTTGTTGAAGTGGGATATTTTGTTTGTATTTTGAAGCCACGAATGCAAAGATGGAAAGACATCTCAGTCTCGTGTTCATGAAAACAATTGCATAGTTAACCTGCATCCTTCAATCAAGCATCATTATATAGTCTTGAAGAAGCAGGCTAATAGCTCCCTGGTTCTTATGAAAGATAAGACTATGGTGATTAATATCACTACCCCCAGTAATAATCCTCTGCAGGTTGATAATTATTTTCTATTTATAGAGTGCCTTTATATGCATTAACACCTATTTCATGTTTATAAATATCTGCAGATAAAATAAGCTATTGTCAATGCCTGTAGGAAGATGCATATTTTAGGAGAGGTACCTCAGTTTAAGTTATTTATGTTCACTTTCAGCAGCCACAGAGAAATTAAAGGTAAAAACTGTCTTCAGCCAAGAATAGGTGACTTCTCCAGTCTCTCAAGGACAGCGAGTTCGTGTCTGATAAGGAGGCTGCAGCTACTTGACAAATCGACTTGCTACAAGGGCTAAAGTCACCTAATTCAATGAGGAGAGAAACAGCACTTTGAGAGACTAAAGGGAAAAGATATTATGTTTGAGTCACATTCGAGTTTGGCCCTTTACAATGTCACAATATTCAGTTAGTAGTAGTATGAGTGTGTAATAGTCACTAACTATACAGCTGCTAGTAAAATGTTGGACGTGTGTGTGTGTGTGTTACTACGGATTGAACCCAGGGGCGTTCAACCTCTGAGCTACACTCCCAGCCCTGTTTTATTTTTTATTTTGAAACTAAGCTGTTGAGAGCCTCACTAAGTTGCTGAGGCTGGCCTCGAAACTGTGATCCTCCTGTCTCACTCTAGGATTTTGATTGATACTCATCAGGGCAGGGACAGAGTGTTAGAAGCCTATACAGTTTTCCTGTTCCCTGGAGGGAAGTGCAGAGTAAAAGAAAATGGAGGAAACAACAGTTTCTGTCAAGTTTCATTTCAAATACCATATTTATTGTACAAATGAGATTTTAAAAAGAAATTTTGACCCACAATTCCATTTTCCCTGAAAGTCCTATGTCTCTGTGTTCTTTTCCTAGTCTTTCTAGCCCATAAGCAATTTGTACTAGGAAGAGTTCTAGCAGAAACCCAGCCTTTTTCTTTATTACATTTGACATATGAATGATAACATAAATAATACTTCTCATTATGTGTCTACTATACACCAATCTCTTTGCTGTTTTATTCCCATTCTCTTACTAAAATGCATAAGCATCATATAAGTCTGTCTTATCTTTATCTTACAGAAAAGAAAGCTAAGCCTCAAAAAGGCCAGTAATATCCCCCAAATAAACATTTTTCTGGGGACTTTGACACATTTTTCGAAAGCCCCATATTTAATCAGACTGACTTTCATCATTTATTTCACAGTCTCTTTAGAGAGATGTGCTGAAGCACTTGGTGTTCACCTACAGGTGGTTTTTCCTCCATGTTCAAATATTTTTCACAATCATTTCTCATTGCTCCTGTTTGAAAAGACGTTACTTCTCTGTACCTCTACTGTTATTACTAAATATACTTAGATGCTTGGAATATGTATTTTACATGAAGTGTGCTACTTCCTAGAACCGGGGGTATTTTGATTCTTTGCTAGGTCTACATCCAAGCTGAGTCAAGTGCTTCATTTTCAAGTACTTTAGGGAATTTAAATTCCTATGATACTAATCACATGTTCTCACAATGTCTATAAGCCTCTGAGAACCATTGAATTTAACTTTTGTGTTCTCAGGGCAATTCTTCTGTGTTTTTTTTTTTATTTTCTCAAATGACTTGTCATAGTGATTTCTTCAACTTAAGGTTGTTTAATTTTTCAAACTCTTAGTGAGCAACATTGCAGCATGTAGTATGCAAATGTATTGGACAAAAGTTGCCTTTTAGAAAGTAAGCTGATAAGCCGGGCATGGTGGTGCATACTTGTAATCCCAGCATTTGGGAGGCTGAGACCGGATGATCCAGGTTCGAGGCCAGCCTCAACTACCTAGTGAGGCCCTCCGCAACTTAGTGAGACCCTGTTTCAAAATAAAGAATAAAAAATATGGCGGGGGGTATAGCTTGGAAGTAGAATGCCCCTGAGTTCAACCCCCAATACCACAAAAAAAAAAAAAAAGCTGATAGAAAGTAAACTGATTGCATCATTACTTTTATTGCACTGTGTATACAAGAGAAATGTATTGATCATTTGCTATTTCTCTTCTTCTCTGCTGACTACTAGGATTTGATCATAATTAAAATTTTTAACACTGAAAATTTGGGGGCATAGTTCATTAAAATTAGGAATAATACAAGCATTTCCAATATTCTTTAGCATTGTTCTTAAGGTCCAGTCAATGAGAAAGAGGGAGGGAGGGAGGGGGAGAGAACGAAGGAGGGGGAGGGAGAGAGGGAGGGATAGATAGAAACCAATCAGGTGTGACAGCACACACCTGGAATCTCAGTACTTGGCCGAGAGTACTGAGTAAGAAGACATGCAGATTAGAGGCCACCCTCAGCAACTTTGTGAGACCCTATTTAAAACTAAAAATATAATGGGCCGAGGGTGTAACTCAGTGGTAGGATGCCCCTGAGCTCAATCCCCAGTACCAAAAAAAAAAAAAAAGAACCAAATAAAAGGATTTTTCAAAAAGACAAAATGACCCTTATTTACTTGTATAATATACTAACATATAGAAAACTCAAGGAAAATACTGAAAATTACTAGAATTAATAAAGAAAATACATTAAAGGAGCTATATGAAAATAACTCACGTTATAGGAACTGAAAAGTAAATGTACCTCTAGTTATGGAGACTTACCTACTTGAACTTAGCGTGTCATCATTTTCTCAAATAAAAATTAGTGTAAATACTGCTACTCAAAGGAACATTTTAGCGCTTCCATCTAGAAAGCTATGTTAAAGAATGTTTATTGAATTCTTTTCTACAGAAGTCTAACTGTAGTAAGAGAGCCTTGGACTCTCTCCCAGCAGGATTATTACGAACATATCAGGAAGCCATTGGGAGACGGTTCTTCGTGAATCTTTCACATTTCTGCAAGTCTGATGAGCCTGAGGAGCTGGCTCATCTTTCTTCCAGACCCTCCAACTTTTTCAAGAATGTCTGTATAGCCAAAAGCCTCAGAAGACAGAGATAGTGTCTCCCCTGGAGCAAAGGGCAGGCATGCTTTTTATCTAGTATAACAGATTCATTTGCCTAAGCATGGGGAGTTTTAGAAACACAGCCCACTGTGTATGTCCCTGCCTGCTGTACCACTTGCTGGACTGGAGCCTTGGAGAACTGGCACACAGAAATCCTGAGTCCCTCTGATCTAAGAGTCTCTTAAGTCATGACAGGTCATTTGATTAGCTTATGAGAAGGGTAAACCTTCACAGTTCTTGACAAAGGCTCTCATTCTTAAAGGGTGGCCTTCAAAATCAACTCCAGGAGTCTGAACCAAAAGCTCAACCTTCAGACAGAAGGACCTTCCCTCACCCTTTTTCATATGCATTTAGACACCTAGGAGTTCACTTTGTATTCTAGGATGAGGCTGGCCACGAAGTGTTCTGCACAAACGTTCTCAGAAATCTGATATCCTTTGCTTTAAGCAAAGGAGATAGGCCACATCCCGTACTCTTTTAAAGTCCTTGTTATGTAGCCCAGATAACAGAAAAGGTTCCAGCGTGAGGAAGCCTCAGTGTGAGGTGCAGGGAAGTAGCAGTTATTGCATACCCAGCAGTGCTCTCTGCTTTCCAGGCTTTATCTTGCTTAGTTTTTCTAGTGACTTTGTGAAAGGGCTGTCCTCTGGCCTGCCATATATCTCTGGGAAGCAAGGCTCAGGTATGTAGAGTCACTCAGCTAGTGACTAGTTGGAGTAGAAATTCAAACTTATCACCCTGCTTCAATGGATTCCTGAATGTATTGAATGCATCTGTTGTATCAAAAACAATATATTGTATCAGTAGAGTGCATGTGTTGAATGTATGGAATGAGGCCCAAAGAGGGGATTCTACTGAAATCATGTAGCGAACACAGGCATCATTTACCCAGCCCTATTTTTTATTCTTTATTTTGAAACAGGGTCTCACTAAGTTGTGGAGGGCCTTACTAAGTAACTGAGGCTGGCCATGAACCTGGATCCTCAGGTCTCAGTCTCCCAAGTACTGGGATTACAAGTGTGCGTCACCACGCCCGGCTGCAGT
>PVLC010029721.1:0-20021 GCA_004027655.1 Graphiurus murinus
GGAGTGCCTCACTAGGTAGCTGAGGCTGGCCTTGAACCCGGATCCTCTGGTCTCAGCCTCCCAAATGCTGGGATTACAAGCGTGCGCCATCACGCCTGGCTCCTTTTATGTATTTATTTTTTATGTGGTACTGGGGATTGAACCTAGGGACAGTCTAACTCTTGAGATACACCCTTAGCCCTTTTTAATTTTTAGTTTGACAGGGTCTCCCTAAGTTGCTGATGCTGACCATGAACCTGGGGTCCTCCTGTCTCAGCCCCCCCCCCCAGTGCTAGGATTAGGTGTGCACCACCACACCCAGGCTTTCCACCTAGTCTTTCCATGCCCATGAGGTTTGGTCTGAGATGAAGTCAGGGGATGGGTGCAGAAGGTAGGACCCACCCTCCCCTACTCCCTATAATGAGCACCTACTACATAAATGGATACTTTCTTAGGTGCAGAAGACAAAGCAATGAACAAAGTAGAAAATAATAATAATAATAATAATAATAATAATAATAATAATAATCCCTGTTTGTATGAAACTTAAAGTTATGGCATATGTTTAAATAAAGGCCAAAGGGAAAAGATTAAGTAGGGAAAAGGAGATGATGGAAGTGAACTTTGAGCAAAGACCTAGAGAAGTGAGAGAGAATTCATGTGAGTATCCAGGAAAAGAGGGTTCTAGGAGTGGGAATGGCATGTGCAAAGATCCTGGGGCAGGAATGTATCTGGTATGTTTGGGGAGTATAGAGGAGGCCAGCACGTCTGGAACGAGTGACCAAGGTGGGGAGTAGAGATGAGGGCAGGGAGGAGATGGGGTCTTGCTGGCTGTGTGGGGGAGGGGCAGGGGAGGGCTTTGCTTCTGAGGTAGGATCTATAGAAAGGCTTTGGATAGTTCCATGTGCATTAAGCTGGAATTCTCTCTGCTTGTTCGTCCCATTCTGTCATGACACTTCTTCATCCTGAAGTGGTATTTCTTCTCAGCCGCTGGCCGCAGTGCTGAGCAGACACTGGCAACCCAGGGCCCTCAAGTTCTCCCCAGGGTCAGAATATGGAGGGAAGCTCTTGGAAGAGAAAGAGCAGTCTCTAGTTCTCTCTGGATGACTCAAAGCTGCAATGACCTGGGCTCCACCTCCCCCTGAAATAGATCTCAGGCAGTGCCTCTTAAACTTCACGGTGCGCACGGGTCTGGAGTGCTTTTTATTTTTGGTTCTGGGAATTGAACCCAGAGGCATTCTACCTCCACACTACACCCCCAGCCCATTTCACTTTTTTTTTTTTTTCTATTTTTTTTGTGGCACTGAAGATTGAACCCAGGGGCATTCTACCTCCGAGCTACACCCCCAGTCCTATTTTTAATTCGTTATTTTGAAACAGGGTCTCACTAAGTAGCTGAGGCTGGCGGTCAACCTGCGGTCCTCCTGTCAGCCTCTCAAGTACTGGGATTACAAGTGTGCACCACCACGCCCAGCTTCTTTTTATTTTGAAACAGGGTCTTGCTAGGTTGCAGAGAGTCTCACTGGCCTTGAACTTGCCATCCTCTCGTCTCAGCCTTGAAAGTGCTGGGATTACATGCATGTGCCGCCACGCCCAACTTGAAGTTCTTTTTAAGGTGCACATCTTGGCTGGGCAGGGGGATGCATGGCCTGAGAACCTGCGTTACTCCCAACTAGTGCTGGAGGGAGGGAGGGAGGGAGGGGAGGTGATTCGTACAGCCATAGCTGGTGAGGCCCAGTTTAGCAAGAAGAAAAGAAGCCGTAAAGGTGTGCGTGGGGAGTCTCCTTCCTTTTTTGGGGGTTACTGGGGTTTGAACCCAGAGTTTTTCTACCTTTGAGCAACACCCCTGCCCTTTTTATTTTTTTATTTTGAGACAGGATCTTGCTAAGTTGCCAAGGCTGGTCTTGAACCTGCAATCCTCCTGTCTCAGCCTCTCGAGTGCTGGGATGACAGGTGTGCACTATCACGCCTGGCTGGAGACTTTTTCCTTTTACCTGCATGCCAAGGCTTTCTTGCTGTATCCAGCAAGGTCTAGGTCTGAAATGGGCCCCCCAGGGCCATTGATATCCTGGTAACGGAGCCCGCAGCCCGGGAAAGCGCTGCGTGCCTGTCAGCCTTCTGGGACTCTTCCTGGAAGCCTTCTCGAAGCTGACTCAAAGGAAGTTACATCCCATGCGTTCAGGGGCAGGAGGCCGGGGGCCCAGCAGGCAAGACTGCAGCTCAGCACAGAAACAAACAAAGCCCGAGCTGGCAGAGAAGGAGAAGCGAAGTCAGATTCTAATCACGGCGAGCGGAGGTCAGGGAAGGGCCTGGCGTAGCTCCTCTGTGTACAAATATTGTCTCTTGTTTTCCGGGCTGTGGGGTGAGGCAGAGAGAAGTATTTGTGCAGCACGGCCGGCTTTGTTCTCTGGGCTCCCAATGACTGCCGGCGCGGAGGCAGGAAGCCAGTCAGAGATGATGGACAGCAGGACCGGCTTCTGTCGCCTCCCCACGCTGCCCTGAGAAATGGTTTGGCGTTTCAGAGTCCAGGGGGCGAGGCTCCGGCTGCTTCCAGCTGGAGGCAAAGGCTGGAGCCGCTGACAAGAAGGCCTGGCTGTCCTGCCTGACAGAGACTCTCGCTCCTGGGTTTTCTGGTCCAGACTTTGGTTTTTCTACCAGGAAAATGGGTTTCTGCACCAACTCCCTCTTCCAGCATGGAAGGGATGGTCAGATGGAGCTTCCAAAATGCCAAGCTTAACTCCAGGACTAAAAGGGGAGGGTGAAGCTAATTAATTTTCCAAAGGAGAAAGTCAGAAGGAAGGGAGGGGTCTCATGTGGTCAAGTCCCAGCTGGGAAGGGTAGTGCACACCTGTCATCCCAATGCTTGGAAGGCTGAGATGGGAGGATTGCAGGTTCGAGGCCAGCCTTGGCAATTTAGTGAGACCTTCAGCAACTTAGTGAGACTCTGATTCAAAATAAAATAGAAGCCAGGCATAGTGGTGCATGCCTGCAGTCCCAGTACTTGGAAGGCTAAAACAGGAGGACCACAAGTTCGAGAACAGCTTGAACAAGTAGTGAGACTCTCATCAACCTAGCAAGACCTGTTTCAAAATAAACGTAAAAAATAGGGCTGGGGGTGTAGCTTGGAGGTAGACTGCCCTGAGTTCAATCCTTAGTATCACAAAATAAAATAAAATAAAATAGGATCCAGGCATGGTGATGCACTCCTATAATCCCAATACTTGGAAGGCTGAAACAAGGTCACAAGTTCAAGACCAGCCTCAACAATTTCGCAAGAACCTGTTTCAAAAAAAAAAAAAAAAAATTAAAAAAGGGCTGGGGGTGTAGCTCAGAGGTAGAATGCCCCTGGGTTCAATCCCTAATTTAAAAAAAAAAAAAAAAGTGAAATTCTCTCCAAGATGGGCTATTTTATTCCTCTGTGGAACAGTAGATTTCAATGTCTTCAGGCGACACTTGGTAATCCCTGGAGATTTTTTTTTTTTTTTTTTTTCCGATACTGGGGATTGAACTCAGGGGCATTCTACATCCGAGCTATACCCCCAGCCCTATTTTTTATTCTTTATTTTGAAACAGGGTCTCACTAAGTTTCAGAGTGCCTCACTAGGTAGCTGAGGCTGGCCTCGAACCCAGATCCTCTGGTCTCAGCCTCCCAAATGCTGGGATTACAAGTGTGCGCCACCACGCCTGGCTCTGGGGATGTTTCTGAGTGGCATGGCTGGAGAGAAGGTGGTGTTTCCAGCACTGAGAGGGCAGAGGATGCTCAGCCTCCTCCTACCCCCATGGTGGCCCAGTCACAAAGCAGTCCAGCCTTCCGTGCCAGGAGTGCTGAGGTCCGGGGGCCCTGAGCCGCCGTCACCAGGGCCCGGTGGCTCTGCCCACCATCATCCACTTCTCCACACCTAGGCCTCCTTCTCGGAGATGCCAGCTTTGTTTGCCAAGGTGGCGGGCTGGGGCACTTCTGAGAGGTCGGCCAGGGACAGGAGATGTTCACCAGCCGATCTGCACGTCAGACCCTGATACAAAGTGGCAGAGATGAGGTGCGACGGGTCACGTCAACCCAGAGGAGGGTTCTTCAGGAACAGAGAGAGAGAGAGAGAGAAGAGAGAAGGAGAGAGGGAGGGAGAAGAAAGAGAAGGGGGGGGGAGGGGGGGAGAGGGAATGACCGGCATTCAGGAGCTCCTCTCCCTCATTTTTGTTTTGGCGTGTAAGGATTCTTTACTGTGGATGCTGAACCTTTATCAGATGGACAATGTGCAAATACTCTCTTCTCTGGGATCCCTCTCCCTTCCCTCTGAGCTTGAAGGATCATGTTCTCAGCTGCCTGACCTGACTACCATGTTTTTCTTATGGAGGCAAAATTTACACGACTTATTTTAAAGTGTCTAACTTGGTGGCATTTCGTACATTTGCAGTGTTGTGCGACTGTCTCTCTAGTTTCCAAATGTTATCCAGTCACTCTCTATTTCCCCCTCTACTGAGCCGGCGGCCACAAGGAAACTGCTTTCTGTTTCTGTGGATTTGCCCGTTTTGGACATTTATGCAGCATCATACGCCGTGTGCCCGCTTGCAGCTGACTTCGCTTATTCAGCGGCGCGTTCTCAAGGTCCCGCATGCTGTAACGGGCATCAGTACTTGAGCTTCGTGGCTGAGTAGCGTTGCAGTCTATGGGCGGACCGCATCCAGTTTCTCCATTCATTCATTGATTGACAGTCAGTTTGCTTCCGCATTTTGGTGATTGTGAATCACACTGCTGGGAACATCCACATATGAGTATTTGCGCCCCTCTCTCCTGATTCTTTTGAGTCTGTATCTCTCGGTGGAATTATTGTATCAGATGGTAATTCTGTGTTCAACTTTGTGTGTGTGTGGTACTGGGGATTAAACACAGGGACATTCTACTTCTGAGCTATTCCCCAGGCCCTATTTTATTTTTTTTAGTTGGAAAAAGGGTCTCACTAAGTTGCAGAGGGCCTTGCTAAGTTGCCGAGGCTGGCCACAAACCTGCAGCCTTCCTGTTTCAACCTCCCAAGCACTGGGATTACAGGCACATGCCACCATGCCCTGCTATATATTTAACTCTTTTTTTTTTTTTTTTTTGGTGCTGAGAATTGAACCCAGGGGCATTCTATCTCCAAGCTACATCCCTAGCCCTATTTTTAATTCTTTTTTTAATTTTTAATTTTTTTTGAAACAGGATCTCACTAAGTTGTGGAAGACCTCATTAAGTAGCTGAAATTGGCCATGAACCTGTGATCCTCCTGTCTCAGCCTCCCAAGTACTGGGGTTACAAGCGTGTGCCACCACGCCTGGCTCTATATTTAACTTTTTGAGGCACCACCAAGTTGCTTTCCAAGGTGGCTGCACCTTTTGACATTTCCACAACAATGCACATGGTTCCAGATGTTCCACATCCTCGCCAGCACTCATTGCTCTGTTTATTGGTTTTGTATTGTTCTAGCATCCTAGTAGTTGTGAACTGGTGTCTTGTCCGGTTTTGATTTGCATTTCCCTGATGGCTAATGGTGTGGAGCGTCTTTTCATGCACTTATTGATCATCTGTGTATCTTTGGAGAAATGTTTCTTCACATCCTTTGCCCACTTTTAAATTGGGTTGTCTTTTGTGTTGTTGACTTGGAAGGATTCTTTTTTTTTTTTTTTTGCGTACTGGGGATTGAACTCAGGGGCATTCTACCTCCGAGCTACACCCCCAGCCCTATTTTTTATTCTTTATTTTGAAACCGGGTCTCACTAAGGTGCGGAGTGCCTCACTAAGTAGCTGAGGCTGGCCTCGAACCCGGATCCTCCGGTCTCAGCCTCCCGAATGCTGGGATTACAAGCGTGCGCCACCACGCCCGGCTTGGAAGGATTCTTTATTCTGGATGCTAGACCTTTATCAGATGGACAATTTGCAAATGTTTTCTTCCATTCTCTTGGTTGTCTTTTCACTGACTTTATAATGTCTTCTGATATACAAAAGTCTGAAATTTTCAGGAAATCCAGTGTATCCATTTTTTCTTTTGTTACTTATGCTGTTGATGTATCTGACCACCATATTTTAAATCATAGCCCCGATCCTCTTTCCTGCATAACCCTCACTATCTTTTACAATGCACACATGTGACCTACAATCACCCTTTGATATCCATGGGAGATTGATCCCCAGACACCAAAATCCTTGAATGCTCAGCCAGGCACGGTGGTGCACACCTGTAATCCCAGTAATTGGGAGGTTGAGACAGGAGGATGCCGGTTTAAGGCCAGCCTCAGCAATTTAGCAAATATAAAATAAAAAGGGTTGGGGGATACAGCTCGGAGACAGAATGCACCTGGGTTCAACCCCCAGCACTACATGTGTGCATACACACACACACACACACACGTGCTCAAGTCCCCTATATAAAATGGCGTATTTGTATAGACCCTACACACATCCTCCTGTAGTCTTTAAATGATCTCTATGTCTAGTACAGTGTAAATCCTATGACATAGTTATTATGCTAGATTATTTAGGAAATAATGATAAGAAAAATCCTGTACATGTTAAGTACAAGCATAATATTTTTTCCCAATTATTTCCTGCCTGTGGTTGGTTTGTTTCGTGGATTTGAAACCTGTGGATGCTGCGGGTGAATATAGCATGTGCCATGTATTATCTAACATATAATATCATGTTAGGTACAACGTGTCATGATATATAATGTAGTTATCTCATTGTCTTGCTTTTTCCTCCACGAGGCCAGGAATTTTTGTCTCTTTTCTCCTTGTTTCTGTCTCCAGTGTCCAGAACAATGCCTGGCGCACACCAGATGCTGAATTAATTTGTGTTCAATGGATGCCAGGGGTGAGGAGGAGGATAGATAGCCCCATTTCCTTAAAACCCACTGGCCTTTGTTGGGGCTGGAGGGACTCGCTGGGGGCAGGAGAGCCCAGCAACTGTGTCTGCCCCCTGTGGGGAGGAGCGTGCGGGATGATCGGAGGGTTGGACACTTAGGGAGGGAGCGGGCACATCTCTGCGCTCTTCTCTGTTTCCATAAACCAGCTGGAAAGATTTTCCTTAATTCCCTGCTACTCCCTTTGAATATATGATCTTAGCCACCATTATAGCCAACTGCATCGTCCTGGCCCTGGAGCAACATCTTCCCGACGACGACAAGACCCCGATGTCTGAACGACTGGTGAGTTGCCTCTCCCTGGGGCCCCTCTTTAGCTTGAGCGAGGGGAGCAGAGGGTGGGGCAGGCACTCAGTCCTGGAGCCTGGAGCTGGGTTGGGGAAATCTGACTTTCATGACCACCAAAGACCTGGGGAAAGTCAGCGTGGCATTACTGTGACCAATACCTGACAAGCACAGCTCGGAGGGGGAAAGGTTTATGGGCTTCGGGCTTCAGAGGTTCGATGCGTGGTTGGCTGGCTCCATGGCGGCAGGGCGGTGGAGGTGCAGGAGAGCTGCTCTGCTCCTGACAGCCGGAAAGCCGGCGGACAAGGAGGGAGGGAGGGACCAGGGACAGGCACAGTCCCCAGGCCACGCCCACCTGCCACAGTCACCAACCAGTGAGTCCACTCGAAGAGCTAATCCATCAAATGCACCAACCACCAACGAGGTCAGAGCCCCCTGATCCAGTTGTTTCACCTCTGGACGTAAATGCATCGCCCGCGCATGAGCTTTGGCGGGGGGGGGGGGGGTCCAGATCCAGATGTGACAGAGGCCCTGGCTGCCCCCCCCCCCAGAACCCAGCAAACCTGGTGTCAGCTTGGAGGGGCAGTGACAGTCACCTTGTCCATGATGACATATTCAAAACAGATCCATGGGGACTCTGGATGTGGCTCAGCGGTAGAGTGCTTGCCTAACGTGTGAGGTTTTGTTGTTGTTGTTTTTGAGGATTTATTTATTTATTTTTGGTGTTAGGGATTGAACTCAGGGACATTCTACCTCTGAGTTACACCCCAAGCCCTGTTTATTTTGAAACAAGGTCTCACTAAATTGCTGAATATGGCCTCTAACCTGTGATCTTCCTGTTTCAGCCTCCCAAGTGCTGGGATTACAGGCATGCACCACCATGCATGGCTAAAGCCCTAGTTAATTTCTATTCCCAATACTGCAAAACAAAAAAAAACTCCAGAGTTCATGCAATTTTTTTTTTACCATACAGAAAAACAGAGATGGTAATTTAATAAGCCACTTGTGAGCCCATCCGCTAGACTTAACCAGTGCTACTATCCTGCCGTGTTCACCTCCTCTGTTGTCCTCCTCCTCCTGCTCCTCCTTCTTCCTTGGCTCACCTTTCATGGTATTCCAAGGCAAATTCCAGACAACATGTCAATTCACCATCATATCCTTAAGTCTGTGTTTCTAAAAATGTAACTGTTATTTTACATTGCCCTGTGACATTATTATGCCTAGCACAACTAACAGCAGTTCCTCAGAATCATCTAAGACGCAGGAAGTATTCAAATTTCCATGATTATCTTGAGAATGTCATTTTGACAGTTGATTTGTTCCACCAAGATCCAAACATGGTCTGGATTTTTTTGTTTGTTTCTGCAGTGCTGGGGATAGAACACATACAGGCAAGAGCTAACCACTAAACAACACCCCAGCGCTCCTGGTCTGATTTTGTACAAGACACTCGAAAGCAGTCTTTTCCCCCATAACATTGCCTTTGGCAGGAAGCAGTCTGGTTGTCCCAAGGAATGTCCCATATTCTGGTTTTTGACTGGTTGCTTCTTTATGGTGTCATTTTTTTTTATCCCCTGTGTTTTTTACACATAACTGTCAGCTCTGGGGAATATTTAAAATTGAGTTGCTCATTCAGAAAAGCTCTACAGGGCTTATAAACTACCATTGAGGTCCTTCCCCATTCCCCCGCCAACCTGCAGCCAGGTTCCTCCCCTGGCATTTCAATAGTGCAATTAGGGAGGGACCTCTCTTCTTACTTGTTTTTTAAAGGCACTGCTGGGGATGGAAACTAGGGCATCGCGCATGCTAGGCAAGTGCTAACTGCTGAGTTATACCCCCAGCCCCTTGTAACCTTTTCAGAAGCAACAGTAATCACTCAAAGGGCGAGGAGAAGAGGATGTCAGAATCCACTCATTCCTAACCCACAAAATATTGGTGGTCTCACCACTCTTTTCATTTTAATGGTTATTTATTAGAGTGTATTCTAAAAACTATACCCAGCCTAGTAAACCTATGATTTCAAGACATTTTGCTTAAGATGGAGCTAAGTAAAAAGGATCCACTGAAAAAATAGCAAACAAGCAATTGGGATATGGCTCGGTGGTAAGCACTTGCCCAGCATAAGCAAAGGCCCTGGGTTCCATCCCCGGCATATGAAAAATACATTATTAAATAAAGAACAGTAAGCAAATAGTAATACCTGTGGCAAGCTAACAGAAAAAGAATTATGAAGACAGAAATGCAGATGGTTAAAGTGTGAGAAACATTTTCCCAAGTGATGAGAGAAGTTTACATAGGATCTCTGATGGAACAGGGCATATACATTAAGTATGATGAACTATCAGCTGGAAGCCAGAACCAGGGGGAAGGAGACTCTGCAGAGGGCTTGGAGGCGGGAGCACTGGCCACTTACCAACCAGCACAGAACTGTTACTCCAGCTGACAACCTGAGCAGCTGTGCTGGTGCATACCAGCTGAGAGCCATCCACGGAAGTTAGATTTGGGAGCGAGGCCAGTGCACAAGGCCCAACCTCAGAACCTTTGAACACCATGTGTGGACAAGTCAGTGCTGGAAACCAGCGACTTCCAGTAAAACTTTCTGCTCTAACAGACATGTTTGACATCGGTGATGTCCAATATCTTAGCCACTTGAAAGTAGCTGGTCTGAGCCGGGCGTGGTGGCGCACGCTTGTAATCCCAGCATTCGGGAGGCTGAGACCGGAGGATCCGGGTTCGAGGCCAGCCTCAGCTACCTAGTGAGGCACTCCGCAACTTAGTGAGACTCGGTTTCAAAATAAAGAATAAAAAATAGGGCTGGGGGTAGAATGCCCCTGAGTTCAATCCCCAGTACCGCAAAAAAAAAAAAAAAAAGGAGCTGGTCTGGTTACAGAATCGCCTTTTTTTATTGTACTGTGGGGCTACTTAAATTAGTGGCCTACCGTATTGGATAACACAGGTCCAAACAAACAGCTCTCTGTGGCTGCTTGGTAGTGAGACTGGCCCAAAGGGAGAGTGTTTTCTGGAAGCTTCTGTTTCCCTTGCAAAAGAGAAAAGAACCCCAGCAAGATGTGGTGGGCCACGCTGGAGGACTGGAAAGAGGGAGGGGAAAGGGCACCTTGTCCTGGGCAGGCTGGGTCCCTCTGCCCAGCTGACACTGACCGCGCTTCCTCGCCCTTCCAGGATGACACGGAGCCATACTTCATTGGAATTTTTTGTTTCGAGGCTGGAATTAAGATCATTGCCCTGGGATTTGCCTTCCACAAAGGCTCTTATTTGAGGAATGGCTGGAACGTGATGGATTTTGTGGTGGTGTTAACAGGGTAAGTGGTGTGTGCTGTGTTCCTCAGGTTTTTCTTGCTAAAGGGTTCGAGGCTTTGGAAATATGATGGTTGGTGTGGTCCAGGCTGGGCTCAGGAAGGCTGAACCCACTGTGCTGCTGCTGCTACTCCTCCTGACTAATCCCAGGGGCATTCTACCTTCAAGCTACACCTCTTGCCCTTTTTATTTTTTTATTTTGAAAACAAAGTCTTACTTAGTTGCTGAGGGTCTTGCTAAATTGTTTAAGCTGGCCTCAAACCTGCGATCTTCCTGTCTCATCCTCCAAAGTGCTGGGATTACAGATGTGTACCACTGTGCCCTGCCCTCGTATCTGCCACCTTCCTCACCTGACCTCGTATCACAGCTGTATGTTGCAGTGTGTGCTTGCTTTTTCAAATGATAGCTTGTTATAGTTGGCTGCTTCCAAGGTGCTTTATGTGCATTCTTCCTTTTAATCCTCACACCCACCCAATGGGTTAAGAAATAATTCATCTGACCACTGAGGAATCAAAAATACAGAAAGTACCTGTAATCCCAGTACTTAAGAGGCTGAGGCAGGCGGATCACAGGTTTGAGGCCAATCTCAGCAACTTAGAAGACCCTGTCTCAAAATAAAATAAAAAGGGTTGGGGGTGAAACTCAGTCTAGATGCAATCCCCAAGGCTGCCGAAAATAAATAAATAAATAAATAAATAAATAAATAAATAAATAAATAAAAATGCAGAGTAGCTCTTCAGATTACCCAGGTGGTGAGGGGTGGAGCTGAGGTTTAAATCTAAGGTGACACGATTCTGGAATTCGGGTTTCTAACTATTGCATGTGCCTGGGTCTCTCGCTCTGCTTGGCGATGTCTTCCTTTAGTTCCAAGTGGTGAGTGTTTGTTGAGGACTTCTGGGTGCCAGCAGTTGTAGTCATAATAACCTCTGAATTGGGGACAGTCACTGTCTTTGAGAGTTTTCAAATCTGTATGCAATGAACTATCATTGAAAGGTGAATGTACATTTTCCTCCCGGGACCCTGTATAAGGTAATGCTAGGTGCTATAACAAAACATCTCAAACCAAGAAGTGACTTAAACACAGTAGAAGTTTATTTCTCACTCATTGAAAATACAAAATGCTTGTTCCTAGTTGGCAGGCTGGTCTCCTCTGGTGACTGAGGGACCAGAGCCTAGCCATCTTGTGGCTCCTCCTGGTTGACCCAGGTTTCCAGGAACTGTGGGCTTGTCAGCATGAAGCACAGAAGAGAACGGTGTGTGGAAAACCATACTTGAGAAATTCTACGGGGCTGGAAGGACCCCGCCCATACCATTGGCTGGAATTCAGTCATGTGACCACACACTGCTGCAAGGGAAGCTGGGAAATGTCTGATGCTGCTTGCAAGGCAGCGGAAATGGATTTTGTGGCTATCGAGTCAGTCTCAGCAGAGCCCCAGGGACTTTGTCAGAGCGAGTATGGATGTAACCATCTTGTGTTGGTTGCTGGCTCCTTCTCTGCCCTCCTGTGAGCTAACGCAGCTCTTCTGCGATCCTCTTCACTGGGCGCCTTCTTGGAGTTCCCTGGGGCTTAGAGCATGGCTCTCCTCAGAGGGACTGTAGCTCTCTGGGGTTTGTTGTTGCTCCAGGTCCTGTCTCTCTCAGTGGGCGTCACACGCTTGGCTCTCTGGGGCCGACTTTTGCTGGTGGGGCTGCCTTGATCCTCCTGGTAAGATGGAACCTTAAAAAACCCTGGGGTTTGTTTTTAATAACATGATTCTTGAGACATCTAAGGAAGCTAATAGGCTGTTTAGCACTTAATAAGTTTAGGTAAGTGATCTTCAAGTTGAAGGGCGGCCCCTGGGTAAGTGGGTTGTCATTTGATGTTTGAATCTGTTCTCTTCTTCTAATGTTGGGTCTTGGGTGCTCAGTGAGGGACCCCTGGCGTCCGGGCCCATATTTCCATAGCAGGTTCCTGGAACATGTCATGGTGCTGGACACTTTTCTCTTATGTTGCTAGGAAGTTTGTCTGTGAAGAAGCCCAGTGGTGACTTGGTTGTTATTAAAAATGTGTAAGCTGGGCATGGTGCTACACACCTGTAATCTCATTACTTGCAAGGCTGAGACAGGATGATCACAGGTTCGAGGCCAACCTCAGCAACTTAGTGAGGCCTTCAGCAACTTAGCAAACCCTGTTTCAAAATTTAAGAAAAAAAAAAAAAAAGGCTGGGGAGTGTAACTCGGAAGTAGAATGCCCTGGGTTCAATCCAGCACCCGAGAATCAGGAGGAGGAGGAGGAAGAAGAGAAGGAGGAGATCTAGCAAGCATCCGTGTGTGCATTCTTTCATTCAGTGACTATTTGGTGAGTATCCGCTACATGCCAGGCCCTGTTCTAGGCTCTGAGACCGCAATACACAAAGCAGACCAGCAGCCCTGTTCTCAAGGAGTGGTGGAGACGGACAGTGAGTGAGTGAGTGAGTGAATGAATGAATGAATGAAATACCTAGTGTGCCAGATGGTGGTGCGATAAAAATCGAGCTGAGGAGGGATGGGCTGTGTCCTGAGCAGGGCTTCTGGAAGCCAGGGAGACTTGTTGCTTTGGGAAAATATTATCTAAGGAAGAATGAGATGAATGAACAAGCCATTCAGGTAGCCGAGAGACAGGACCCCAGGTGCTGGGAGCAGCAGGCGCAAAGGCCCTGTGGCTGGACAGTAAGGAGGCCAGGGCGGCGGGAGTGAGTGACAGGAGGAGCTGAGAGCGGGCTGACAGAGCAGGCAGCCACCACGAGAAGCCTGGCCCGTTGCTGCATCCCCCTCCCCGGTCCCATCAAGAAGCACTCTTAGATTTTGCTTTTATCACTTTCATGTATGTATTTACACTTTGACCTCCTGAGTGCAGCCCTCCCCTAGTATCTGCTGGGGATTTCTTCTGAGACCCCTGAAGAGTCCAACACCTGTGGCCGTTCGAGTCCTTGATGTAGAATGGCGTCGGATGTGCATGTGACCTGCACACACCCTCTGTCGTTAAGTCATCTCTAGATGATGTACAATACTTAATATAAGTGTTCTATAAATAGTTGCTATACTGTATTGTTCTGGGAAGGAAGACGAGAAAAAAGCCTGTGCAGTACAGGCGCACTCTTTTTTCAAACGTTTTCGATCTTCTGTTGGTTGAATGCACACACGCAGGACACATAGATACGGAAGGCTAACGGTATAAAAAACATACAGAACTCTTCTGCGTGCTTAAAATTTCTCCATCAGTGTTGTCTCCTATGCCCTGCCTTTTGCACTCCACACGGGGTTACACTGATTAGCAAGACTGGCTCTTCCTCATCCATTTTCTCTGCTGTATAGTACTCTGCGGTATGAATCTCCCACTGTGTGTTTATCCACTTGGAATTGTGTCAGCTTTGGGCTATTTTGAACCAAGCTGCTGCCTTTTTCTTGCAAGCGATTTCCTCTAGGGCATGTACTGGGAGTGGAATTGCTGAGTCGTGTACTCCATGCATTCTTAGCTACGCTGGATAGTGCCAAATTGCTCGGCAAAGTGGTTGTGCCAATCTATGCTCCCTGGGGCCGGCTTTTGCTGGCAGGGGCTGACTTGACCTTGCTGGAAATAAGGAACCTTAAAAAACCCTGGTTTTTTTTTTTTAATAACATGGTTCTTGAGACATCTAAGGACGGTCATAGGCTGTTTCCATAAGCATGTAGTAAGTTCAGATGACTAAGCTGAAGGGCAGCCGTCGGCTAGGCCAGCTCGTCATGCATTTGCTTGTCGCTTGTTTTCTGCTCCTTGCTTCTAACAGGGTGGTCTTTCTTCTCCTTCTTGTTTGTTTTTAGTGGGACTGGGGATTGAACCCAGGAGCAGTCTACCTATGAGTTACACCTCCCAGCCCTATTTTATTTTTTGTTTTGAAATAGGATCTTGCTAGGTTGCTGAGAGTCTTGCTAAGTAGCTAAGACTGGCCTCGAACCTGTGATCCTCCTGTCTCAGCTTCCCATGTTCTGGGATTCCAGGCATGCGCCACCACACTGGCTTCTTCTAGTTTCTTGACATCTAATCAGTCTCTAGAGAAGAAACTCTTCATTCAGGACAAAATTGTGTGTGTGTGTGTGTGTGTGTGTGTGTGTGTGTGTGTGTGTGTGCGTTTTTCTGGTCTGTAGTTTTCATTAGATTTTCGGGAGATTCTGACACTAAACCAAGAGGTGTTATCATTCTAAATGTGCTCCCTTCTTGTCCCTTTCTATATCCTTTCTTTATGCATCCTTTGTTCTCTTCCCTTGTTTTTCTCGCTCTTACTTATTGGATAGTCAACCATCCTCTCTTCTTCTCAGCTGGCTCTGGGTGCAATAGCCAGGTCTGATGGTGCACACCTGTAATCCCAGTACTTGGGAAGCTGAGAAGGAGGATTGCAGGTTCAAGGCCAGCCTCAGCAACTTAGCAAGACCCTGTTTCAAAGTAAAAAAATAAAATAAAATAGAGCTGAGGCTTCAGCTCAAAGGCAGAACACTCTTGGATTCAGTCCCCAGTACACCCTTCACACACACACACACACACACACACACATACAGGCACATGGCTCACACTTGATTATGGAAACTCCAAGCGGCTGTCTCCTCTCCTGTTGGTTACAAGTTAGGGACAGAAAGGGGAACTGAAGAAGTACTGAAAATCTGGCCTGTTCAATGTCAGTGATGGAGAAATACCATGAACGCTTAGTCCTGTGTTCCCGGAGAGGGGACTGGAGTGTGTTAAGTTGACACAAAGACAAGTTGACACAAAGATGAGTTCAGTGAACACTTTCTGATGAACTCACGGTCTTCTCACATTGCTGAACGAGCCACGGCATTAAAATGCCCTTCGCTTCTCATGGACCACCAGGGGTTTTGCCACTGCTACCGCCTTCTCCTCCTCCCTCCTCCTCCATCATCATTTCACCTCACCTCTTCTTTTTTTCTTTTTTCATTTATTTATTTATTTATTTATTTATTTATTTAGTTAGTTAGTTAGTTAGTTACTGGGGATTGAACCCAGAGGCATTGTACCTTTGAGCTACACCTCCAGCCCAATTTTATTTCTTATTTGGAAACAGGATCTTACTAGGTTGATGAGATTCTCACTACTTGCTGAGGGTGTCCTTGAATTTGCGATCCTCCTGTCTCAGCCTCCCAATTACTGGTATTACTGGAGTGTGTCATATGCCGGCAAGACCATTGTTTTTATATTCTTGGGCCTAGCACTATGCTAGTCACATAATAGGTGTTCAGTAAAATAAATAACTGGAGCCGGGCTGGTGGCACATACTTATAATCCTATTACTTGGGAGGCTGAGATAAGAGGATCCGGGTTCATGGCCAGCCTCAGCTACTTAGTGAAACCCTGTTTCAAAATAAAGAATAAAAAATAGGACTGGAGGTGTAGCTCGGAGGTAGAATGCCCCTGGGGTTCAATCCCCAGTACTGTAAAAATAAATAAATAAATAACTGAAGCTAGAAAGTGGTAATACCTTTGATAACCAGAATGTTCTGGGAAACTCACTAGCTGTCTAAGGAAGATGGGAATCATCCATTTTTTTACCTGGACTAGACCAGTAAATAGCGCAGAACCCCCTAAACATCAGAAACTTGTGGACAGGCAGACTCTGGTTCTTTGCCAACTCTGACATTTTTTGACTCTGAGGAAATGCATGTTCTCCTTTGGAAGATCTTGTCTATGCATGACCCTGGGTTTTGTACAGGCTTTTTGTTGTTGTTCTAATTATATTTATTACCTATTGCAGTGGACTGAATGTGTTCCTTCATGGCAAATTCATATATTTATTTATCTTATATGCTTTTATTGGTGCATTGTAGTCTCACATAATAATGTAAATCATGTTGACAATGACATACATGCACACAGCACTTGGTGCCCCCCCACGACCTTCCCATCCCCCTTCTCATACAGTTCTGAGACTGACATTGGTATTTTCACCTGTATACACATGGCTGATGGTAGTAATTCCTTCAATGATCCTCAGCCTCCCCCCTCCCCTTCCCTTACACCACCTCCCTGGCTCCACTGCGGTTTCTCCTCCGTTATCTGGAGTCCCTCTGGTGTCCCCCTCACTCCCTAGCTTGCACATATTAAAGAAAACAAGTGACCCTTCACTTTCTGTGACTGGCTAATCTCACTTAACATAATGTTCTCCAGATCCTTCCATTTTCCTGCAAATGACATAATTTTGTTCTTTATTGCTGAGTAGAATTCCATTGTGTGGATATCCCATAGTTTTGTAGTCCATTCATCTGTTGATGGGCACCTGGGTAGGTACCATAATTTGGCTATTGTGGTTTGTGCCCGGCAGCTCTGTTGAGGATTGGAGGCAAGGAGGAGGCAGAGGCAGAGGGGCTTGCAGGGGAGGCTGTGGGCTCTGGTCTACAGCATCACGGAATGTCAGGCTTGATAGATTCTGGCAGGTCCAACCACTTTATTTTACGGGGTTGAGGCACAGAGAGGCTAAGGAACCTGCCCAAAGTCACACTGAGATGGTAGTTAATCTGGGATCTTCCAGAGAGGAAGGGATCTTCATGTCAGTGAGCCTGAACCCCAGTTTTGGGGAGCAATGGAGTGGTATAAATGATTAATATCACCCTTCAGTTTCTTCCCAAGCCCCAAATTCTCTTCTTTCCTCTTCTCCTTGAGTACCTAACCTGTAGCCTCTTTCCAGAAAAATAGAAATGGGTTCTCGAAGAGTAATCCTATCCTCCCACTTTTATTATGTAGTTATTCTATAGTTGAAGACCAAATGACTAGAATTATACACATGCCAGTCCCCCCCATTTTGATTAATTGAACCAACACGTAGTTACCACTCGCCCTTCTCTTCCTTTACTTACCATGCAGTTGCCCTAGGTTGCCTGCATATAGAAAGAGCATTCCCAAACAAACAAAATGCAGCCCACATTCTAAATCATGAGACCACCTAATGGTCCCTCCAGATAGATGTCTGCTGCCTTTTAGCTTAATGTCTCTCTGCAGTCATTCTCCCCAGCAGATCAGTCACCCTTGATACCAAGAGGACCCCCTGCCATGGCATAAGTGCTTTTTATTGTTCTCAATGCAAGCTGTGTCATTGAGAGAACATCGATCTTTTTATTGTTTAGAGCATATGGTTGTCGTAAAGTTCGCTGAACCGTGTTTCATCAGGAAGCACCTCACTTCCTAGCAGCA
The DNA here is from genome assembly GCA_004027655.1 of Graphiurus murinus. Lineage (NCBI taxonomy): Eukaryota > Metazoa > Chordata > Mammalia > Rodentia > Gliridae > Graphiurus > Graphiurus murinus. The sequence goes on from PVLC010029721.1 coordinate 17,662, forward strand.
GTAGCTAGCTAGTTTCTCCCAACTTCTAACAACAATAATAGTGACAGAGATGATCACGACCTTGGCTGCTGTGGTTGTGATTCTCGTCATTTATTGAGCACTTACTAGGTGTCAGGCAGTACATTGACCATTTTGTGTGCATGATCTCATTTCCCAAAAGCTTTTTTGCAGATGAGTATAAGGCCCAGAGAAGTTAAGCTACTTGGAAGCACATGGAAGCTAACCAGGGGTACGTCAGGATCTCAGGTCCTGCTAGGAAACAGCCCTAAAACTAGCCTAACCCCGAGCCCAAGTTAGGTTCAGACAAAGAGCTACATACAGTCCAGTAACCTTGTGATCATAATACCTGTCATTAAAAACAGTGGTGACCCAGGCGCAGTGGTGCACACCTGTAATCCCAGTACTTGGGAGTCTGAGTCAGGAGGATTGCACATCTGAGGCCATCCTCAGCAACTTAATGAGACCCTCAGCAACTTAGTGAGACCCTGTTTCATGATGAAAAAGGACAAGAGCTGGGGGTGTAGCTTGGAGACAGAATGCCCTTGGGTTGAACTGAACCCCCGGACCTTTCTGAGTACTTCATAAGTAAGATTTGGTGACCTGAAGGGAAAAAAAGTTAAAAAACAATTTATTTTGAAGGTGTATGATAGGTGCTGCAAACACCCACCCCTCACCCTTCCAGCTCATTTCCGAGTTGACCTGGGCAGTTCCTATGCAAGCTACCCTCCTGATACCTCAGTATTCCACTCTCTCTGGGGCTCGGTTGGAAAGCCATTTCCATCACTGTGGAGTTTGCTCAGCCCACATGCCAGACGCTTAGAAATTCCCAGGAGCACCCCTCCACCAACGAGCTCGGGAGTCAGTGTGAACAGCCTGGCTTCCCGGTTGCTCAGTGAGAAAACTCGAAGGCACGTTATACAGCACCATAGGAGGGCCTTAGCACGACTGAATACTGGTCTCTCACAACCAAAAACATCCATTAACTCACCCTTCAGCAACCCCTTCCTCCCCAGTTCCTCACTTTGCAATCCCTCAAATCACTCCCCAGATTGACCACCTGCACCCAAGGCTTCGTCTTGGGTCGTCTTCTTCTTCTTCCTCCTCCTCCTCCTCCTCCTCCTCCTCCTCCTCCTCCTCCTTCCTTCCTTCTTCCTTCTTCCTTCTTCCTTCTTCCTTCTTCCTTCTTTTTGGTCCTGGGGATTGAACTCAGGGACATTCTACCTCTGACTACATCCCTGCCATTTTTACTTTTTTTATTTTGAAACAGGGTCTTGCTAAGTTGCTAAGTCTGGCCTTGAACCTGTAATCCTCCTGCCTCAGTCTCCCAAGTACAAGCGAGCATTACCATGCCTGGCTGGGTCTGCTTCTTTCAATCTCAGAGAATGGAAGTTGGGAGCCTGGTGGATTGCAGGCTTCAGAACCATGGAGAGCGCCCAAGAGTTCAGCAACCTGGGCAGCCCCTGGGGTTTCAGCACCTGGACAGAGCCCAGTGGATCTCAGAGTATTCGAAGGGAGTCTTCCTTCACAAGGGGGGCGGGTAACTGGAATGGGGAGGGGCCCAGTGAAGGCCAGATGGCTCCCCGACCTTGTTCTGTACTGAGCTTCCTTGGCCATGTTCCCTCTGGGGCTGGAGGAGGCCTTGTTGTCCATCTCTCTGCAGGTTCAGGAGCTGATTGAGGTCTTGTCCTCTTCAATTGCCGTGACAAATGCCAGCCTGCCTCCCGAGGGCATCTGGCCACTGCCTTGCAGTTTGCAGGGCTAATGGCTCCTGTCTCCCTCTCTGGGGCAGGGAGGCGGCTGCCTGGCAGGCAGAGGAAATCTCAGGCAGAGGAATGAGGAAGCAAGTGTTCTTTTGCCTTGGGCCAGAGGCCCTGCATTTTGTTCTCTGCAGGGCCATAAGGCAGGACCTGAAGACACTTGCTGTATTGTGATGGAAGTCTGACAGACAATCAATCAACCTCTCTCTCTCTTTCTCTCTCTCTCTCTCTCTCTCTCTCTCTCTCTCTCTCTCTCTCTCTCGGACCTGGAGGGGCCAGGGATGAAAGACAAAGCTGAAACTTGGAGGCGCCAGGGGAGATGCAAGCCCCTCTTTCCTTGACTTCTTCCTTTCTGCTCAGCTTCTTGGTGATCCCATCCATTCTCTAGGCTTTCGTGTGTGTGTGTGTGTGTGTGTGTGTGTGTGTGTGTGTGTGTGTTACTGGGGATTGAACCTAGGGGCATTCTACCTCTGAGCTCTACTTCCAGTCCTGTTTTTAACTTCTAATTTGGAAACAGGTCTCACCAAGTTACTGAGAGCCTCCCTAAATTGCTGAGACTGGCCTCAAACCTGTAATCCTCCTGTCTCAGCCTCCCAAGTACTG
>PVLC010029722.1:0-19997 GCA_004027655.1 Graphiurus murinus
TCCGTGAGGAGAGGTGAGCTGGGATGGGCCTGCGCGGGCTTAAGCTGGTCGTACCACGCGTTCTGGTCTCTGTCGAAGGTGCCTCGAAATGCCGCCTGGCTAGGATGAGGAGTTCAGGAGTCGCTCACTTCAGCTCTGGCCGGTGGGGTGCAGAGGGTTGTTGTATATTTCTTTCTTAGTAGACTCCACGCCGGGGGCCAGCTCAATGGCGGCTTCTGCCTGGCGGCGTGGCGCCGGGGCCGCGGAGACGGGCTTCTTTGCTCTCCCTGGTCGGCCTTCCGGGTTCTGCTCAGCTGTATTCCAGTTTTCGCAGCGTTTTTCACCTTTTTGTTGCTTTTTTTTCTTCTTTCAAAAAGCTGGATCCACGACTGATTTGAATCGAGCTCACAGCGGCTCTTGAGATGTGTCTCACTCCGTCGCCATCTTCCCGGAAGTCTCCTATCAAATATTTTAAAGAAATATGATATAAAGGTTCTACTTTGCTGAGAAAAAGATTCTTATACATTGTAGGTATAAGTGTGTAGAAATCCATTCTTTTGGAAGAGCAATCGGATATCTTTAAAGTTCATATCTTTGGTCTAGTAATTTCCCTTTTAGAAATCCTTCCAAAAGAAGAAATCAGTGTTTGAGGAACAGAATTAAATACCTGAAAGTTTCTTATGGCACTATTTATGATAGAAGTTTTAAAACAACCTAAGCAAGCAATCAACAATAAGACAGTTAAATAAATCATAGTACTTCCATGGGTTAGCATACAATATTTACAAATATTATTTTAATGATATAAGAAATTGTGAACAATATAATAATTACCAAAAAAGGCAGAACACAAAACTGTAGACATAGTATAATCCCAATTATGCAAAAATGATAATATACAAGAGAATAAAAAGATTGGAAGGAATACAGTATATAAAAATGCTAACAGCGATTACCTCTAGGGCATGGAGTTATGGATGAGCTTATTTTTTTTTTACATACTTTCCTGAATTTTCAAGACTTTCTATGATGATCATCACATAGTGCTATTACAACTTTACTTCTTTTAAGATAAAAGGAGATAAGATGGAAATTTTAGACCTCTATGATAAAAAAAAAAAAAAGTCCATGCACCATGCCAGGAAATGGTACTGCAGAATGCCAGTCTTTCTTATGCATATTTGGGTGGAGAAGTGCATTTGAATACTAAGATGATGCACTTAAAAAAGAAATAAAGTCTTGATTTACTCTAATTTTCATGTGTCTCATGTAGTGCCATTTTTAATAGTTTATATTTCTCTAATACATAGTTCTTTCAAATCATAATTTGTTTTTTGTTGTCTGTATTAGTAAGCTTCACATTACTATAATGAAATACCTGGACAGGCTACTTAGGGATAAAAGGTTTAGTTAGCTTATAGTTTTAGAGATTCATATCCAAGATCAGGCAGTCCTGTTGCACTGGGCCTCTGGTGAGAACACCAAATTGGGGGAGGGGGGGAATGTATGCAAGAATAAACTACACTGACATTCTGAGAAAAGTGGAGATGGAGTATTGTAATTGGTAGGTCCTGAGGGGTATGAACTGTCTCCTTATGACCTAGAAGCTGGCTTTCTAGGGCTTTGTCCACTGGTTAAGAGAGAGAAAAGAAGAAGCCAGAGAGAGTGGCTGAAGAAGACAGCTGGGTCTCACAATCCCCATACCCGCCCCCCCCCCCCCGCCAGTTACCTGAGGATCTCCCAGAGGCTTCATATCTTAAAGGTCCACAGTACTACCAAATACTAACACTCTAGGGACAAAACCCTAAAATGGACTTTTGAGGGACACTCATCCAAACTATAACAGTGTCCCTCAGGTCCTTGCTAGGCTCGCCCCACTCTATGGGAACACAAAACAGAGGAGATTTTAAATGCAAGCGAGGAAAAAGAAGGAAAGACCAAAAGTGCTGAGGGATGACAGAAAAGAGGAATGAAACATGATGGATGAGAGATTCAATCAATGAGAAATAGAAATTGAAGGTGAAAAGGAAAAAGAGGCATAAGAGAAGGGAGAGCAGGTGCATCCTGAAGTCATACTCTGGTTATGCATTCTAGCTCTCTATCCTATAAAGTCTTGGATTAACCACAATCTACAGTTGACCCAAAAGGGACATTCTCAATGGTCCTGTATCCACCCCAGATGATTCTGGAGAAGACTGATCCCAGACACTGCAGAAATCCTTTACCTTGCAGTCTGGTCTCCTCAGTGGCTGAACCACAATCACCGGATGACTCACCAGCCACTGGATAATTTGGAAGAATACAGATGTCAATGACTTCTGTGGGCTCACCTGCAATGCGCAAAGCCCATGAAAATCCCACTCCAGTTAACAGAGGCAGAGGCAGCAGATAGGTGTCTGAGAGAATATAAGTGATAAATCCAGGCCATAAGAGGGGTGAAACATTGGTCATTCCAAATGGCAGCTTCAATTTCTATATTCCCCTTAGTGTGAAGAAGGCACATTTTTATCTAGGAGGAGGACACTATGGTTTGAATGTCCCTTCAAAAATCATGGGGAAGCCGGGCGTGGTGGCACACGCTTGTAATCCCAGCACTCGGGAGGCTGAGACCGGAGGATCCCGGTTCGCGGCCAGCCTCAGCTACCTAGTGAGGCACTCCGCAACTTAGTGAGACTCGGTTTCAAAATAAAGAATAAAAAATAGGGTTGGGGGTATAGATCGGAGGTAGGATGCCCCTGAGTTCAATCCCCAGTACCGCAAAAAAAAAAAAAAAAAAAAAAAAAAAAATCATGGGGAAGTTTAACTACCAGTGTAACAGCATAAGAGTTGAGAACTTTAGTGGTTAGGCCATGAGGCCCTCATGAATGGATTCATGTCTTCATCAGGAGAGTAGGATGGTTATCACAGGAGTGGGCTCCTGATAAAAAGGGGCCAGTTTGCCTCCCACCCTTCTTCTCTATCTTGCTAGTGCTTGCTGGCCTTCCCACCATATTATCATGCAGAGTGATAATATGTTCTTGGGCTTCCCAGACTCCAGAATCATGAGCCAAATAGACTTCTGTTGTTTATAAATTACCCAAGCTATGGTATTCTGTTAAAGCAGCAGAAAACAGACTGAGATAAGGAAGATGGTATGAAGCAAGGAATTGTGGCTGTCAGCCAAACAATTTGATATGGCCTTCCCTCCTTTGGCACATCCACACCCCCAACATGGTCCCCAACCTTCCTCTGTCCTCTGCGTGACCCATACTAGCCTGTGTACCTCACAGTTCCCTTCACTGGCTCCCCCATACACAATGGTCTTGACAAAGACATTCCCTGAGCAAGTAGCCTGAGGTGAGCTCTGGGCTCTTCCTACCCCTTTCTGGTGGCTTTTCAGAGGGTATGAGCATGAGATGCTGGATTAGGATGGCAAGCATCCAGGGATTAAGAATTAATTCCAGGGGCTGAAGGAAGCTCCAAAGAGAGTCTTCAAATTTCCAAACATAATGTTGAAGAAGCTTGGAACAATTTTATGACTAAGCTGTTGAAGAATCTGGCCAAAACAACCAGTGACAGGGGCAGAGCTTGAGTACCATGAGACATTCTGATAGTTGAGTAGGTTCCAACTCCAGGGTGACAGGAGACTTTGCAAGCTGTCACCTACATGAACATCTGATATAGTATCAGAGATCACAGGTTATTACTAAGAGCTGATCCTTACACCCAGCCAGAGGTTCAGAGTCACCTCTGTCATCATTCTCCACTGGAAGTATCAGCTCGCGTTCCTCAAGGCCCAACCAGTAGCAAGATAGCAATCTGCTTTTGTCAAGTGTAGAGTTGCTATGCCCAGCCTCTGGTCTAGCACAATCCAACATGAGCTTCCCAGCTGTGGATTTGGGAAAGTCACTTAACCTGCCTGAGATTCTACTTCCTAATCTTGCTTGATGTATGTGAAAATTACAGTTTAGTGTCTATCATAGTGCTTGGACCAAAACAGGAATTCAGAAATGGTTGTGGTTGTGGTTGTTGTTGGTGGTGGTGGTAGTGGTGGTGGCAATGGAGTTGAGGAGCTGTTCTAAGTGCTGAAGGCACAAAGATGGGTAAGAAATTTCACCTTTTAAAAATCTATAATCTAAAGAGAATAAATAAGACAAATGCTCAACAACTATCCTACAAAATAGGAATATGAGAATTTGTAAAGCCTGGTGATTGGAGGGGCAGGACTGGACCAGGGTGGGCAGAGAGCCAGCAAGGAAGGCTTCCTGGAAGACAGAGGGTTCACAAGAGCAGGCATGTAGTGTGGGGGCCAAGAGTACAGACAGAACAAGACAAAAACAAAGTCCACAAGGCAGGAAAACAAGACCTACTGAGAAACGCCAAGTGGTAAATTTAAACGTGTGAAGAGTGGAGACAAAGGGATAGTCTTCAGCCAGGTTGTGGAGGGCCAAGATGCCAGGCTGAAGAGCTTATACCTAATTTGGTAGTCAACAGGGAGTCATTGGAAGCTTTTTTTACAGCTGTGCCAGACTAAATTAAGCATGAACAGTACTTTATAGCTGGAAAGGGAAAGCCCAGAAATAGCTCTTGACTCAGTAACAGGCCTAGGGAAAGGTACTGAGAAAGAGCTCTGATCAAAACAGAGAGGTTAATTAAATTTCTAATTATTGTGAAAGGCCAGTAAAAACCTAGTTCACTAGAGATAACTCTTGTAGTGGAGAAGGGGGGATTTGAAATCAAAACACACCTCTTAACCTTGGGTAGGTGCAACAAGGGTAGACATTTGTTCTTTTTCTGTGGAGGAAAAATGTTTCAGGTTCTTAATAGATGGTAGACAGACATGTGTATGTGTGTGCTCTCTGTACATCCACTTCCCAGGCTCTGAACATACATGTATCTATGTAAGGTGCTTCACAACTTCAGGGCAGTAACTCTCCAAAAGGTATTTTCACAGTAAATGATGGGTCTCTAATTTTGACTCCTTATTCACAGGGAAGGTGCTGAGATAGTCCAATTTGCCCCACATTGCTAAGTTTTCCCACAATGGTTAGAATGTGTTCCTATTATAAAGTGGTCCATCATCATTTGAATCATTGGAAATCCACTAGTAGGTCATTCTGCCAGTGACCAATGAGGATTCACAGACATCCTCCGTGGACATCATTAGTGGAACTGGCCCTGAATCCCATCATCACATTGAGTCATAACCATGTGTACAACATGATGACCATTTGAGGTACGGTGAAATATTTTCACACCTTCCATCTCATTAGAGATACAATTTGTATTCCCTTTGAGGAGTTGCAAAAATTGAGGCTCAGAAAGATTAAGGAGTATTCTTAAATAAATATGTTAGTTAATATCAGGGAAGACTAGAACCCAGATCTTCTGACTTCTAGCTCAACTTTCTTTCAACGGTGTATTACTGGAATTTAAAGATAATGCCTGGACAAGCTGGGAGTGGTAGTACATGCCTATAATCCCAGTACTTGAAAGGCTGAGACAAGGAGGATTGAAAGTTCGCAGCCAGCCTCAGCAGCTTAGAGAGGCCTTCAGCAACTCAGTGAGAACCTATTTCCAAATAAAAATAAAATAAAATAGGGCTGGGGGCATAGCTCAGAGGTGTAGACCATTCTTAGGTTTAATCTAGGAGTGTTTAAACACACACACACACACACACACACACACACACACACACACACACACACACAATAATACCCAGAGGTACAATGTATGATCCCTATCTTCATGAACTAAAGACCTAAAGCCTGGATGATAAGAAAAATGAGTAAGAAAATAAATCCCAGTACTTGGGAGGCTGAGACCAGAAGATCCGGGTTCGCTGCCAGCCTCAGCTACTTAGTGAGGCACACCACAACTTAGTGAGACCCTGTTTCAAAATAAAGAATACAAAAAAATAGGACTGGGGGTATATGGGGGTATAGCTCGGAGGTAGAATGCCCCTGGGTTCAGTCCCCAGTACTGCAAAAAAAAAAAAAAAAAAAATGGGTAAGAAAATAACAAAGTGAAAATGAATACATACTAGATTTTCTGGTTGTGACAATCAGGAGGAAAGAAGCAGGAGGGCTTCTTGGAGATGTGTAATTCTTCCACTGTAAGAGGAACCCAAATTTTAAAAAAGCTTAGACAAGTCAGAAGTTCTCTCTCTCACGTGAAAGCTTCTAGGGTTGATACAACAACTCCATGTTGCTGAGCCTGAAACTCCTGCTGTCTTATAGTTCTGCCATCTTACTGTACAGATATGTATCCATGAAGCTCAAATAGTTCACAATTGCCCAAATCTCAGGCACAGAAAGGGGCAAGAAAAAAGGTTGCCCTTCTCTTTAAGAAGATGACCCTGGTGTGCATGGATGTCTTTACCTGTACTAGCTTTTACCCAACAAAGATGTGTGATTAACCCTGTTGTACCCAAGAAATGTATAAAAATCCATGCTAAAAAATTAAAAAATGAAAAAAAATTATGTAAAAAATATTAAAAAAATGAACACACACACACACACACACACACACACACACACACACACACACACACACAAAGAAGATGACCCTGGCCGGACAAGATACCTATAATCCCAATGCTTGGGAGGCTGAAACAGGAGGATGGCAGGTTTGAGGACAACCTCAGCAACTTAGTGAGGCCCTCAGCAACTTAGCAAGACCCTGTTTCAAAATTTAAAAAGGGCTGGAGGTATAGCTCAAAGGCCCTAGATTAAATCCTAAGCATGGAGGAGGAGGAGGAAGTGCATGAAGAGGAGGAGGAGCAGGGGGAGGAAGAAGTTGCACCAAATTCCTCATGGATAAGCTTTCTCTTGCTACAAGAGAAACTGGAACATGTAGTCTTTGTTCTGGGTAGCAATATTTTCAGCTAAAACTCCACTTCTGTGGGAGAGGAAAGAATGGATACTGGAGAATAACTGTGGAAGACTCACCTGGGTCTCAAGGAGTGGGTAGCAGTGGGAATGATAGCACAGAGCCAGTAACGCAGCAGGCAAAGTGAAGAACAGGGCCTTGTAGATGGGCTGGACTGCATGAGCAAGAGCTGGGAGGCTGGTTCCAGGCACGTTTCCACATTCTGAGGAAATGAACCTGTTGGGAATGGCAGCTGAAGTGACAGGATGAGATCTGATGAGTTCATTGGCGCCTAGCATATGGTGGACTTTGAAAGTAAAGCTGGATGGTTTGAACTACTAGAGAGCTGGGGGAAATAGTGTGTAGGGAAACCCTGTTGGTCAGGACCATACAGGATGAATTAGATGAGCTAATGGGAGCAGGAAGACCCACTGGGAGGTTCTTTCAGTGATTCATTCATAGCTGACAAAGGCTGTGCCTGAGGCAAAAGCCATGGTCCAAGACAGGGGAAGCATGAGAGGTGTTTCATGGAAGAATATCAGGGTTTGTCTGCTATTGGGTTGTCAGAGTGAAGAGTGGCTTGGGAGGTTGCAACCCTTCCCTGTCTTCTTCAGTACTCCCCAGGGACCCAGTCTTCCTCCCTACCACTGCTGGAAACATATGATACTAGAACTGTATTCAACAACACATACTTGTAAAATATAAGCTTCATGTGGGCACAGAGCCTGGTAGGGAGTAGATTCTCAACAAATATTTGTTGAATGAGTAAATAAAAAAGATGTGGGCATAGAAAACATTGGGCACTACACCGAACAGAGGGCATTCAAATCTTCTGGGGAAAGTCAGTTGTCACATGTTCAGGAATTTATGCAGAAGAGAAACTTAGACAGAGTGTTTTCTGCAAACTGTCATAGCAACAGCTGCGATCTGTGACACTGTGGAGTAAAGTGGAACATTATCTGAGCCAAACTTTTTTTGGATCAAACACACACACACACACACACACACACACACACACACACACACACACACACACACTTTTATATATACATACATATTGCAGACACTAGGTAAGCCTGGCTGTATATATCCTCATCCTTATTTCATTCTAAGTGCTCAGATTTCTTGAACTGGCTCCACATGAATTGCTCCAGTGCCACCATTATTCCTGGCTCCTTAAATATTCCATCTTCTAGTCTATGGCCGAATCAAAAGGAGGGTTACCTTGACAACCACTCACCTTTCTCTAATCAAGCTCCTTGAAGAGCCTGAAGTGCTACATGGGGATAAAAGCCCACAGCACAGCCAGAGTTAGGATCGCTTATGGTACATAGACATCAGGTCTGAGGTGTGCTGCTGTGGATGAAGCAAGAGCACTTCCTCTCATCATCTTTCATTCCAACTCCTGTGGCATCTCACACTGCAAGTAAGTACTAGATGCAGTGCTCTACTCCAGAAAACACATAAAGAGGCTCTTTTCCAATGGGCTCATGAACTATTTTTCTCCAGATAACCATGACATTGTATGATTAGGTGACAGGCTCATCAAATCCTTTCTGTATTGCCTAACGTGCTACTATTTGACAAGTTCTCAGCTGTTCTTTTCTGGCCCAAGACCTTGGATGGTTTGTTTTTGATGTTCTGTTCAAGTCTCTAGAAGAAAGTTAAAAGTCTCAGCAGGGCCACATATAGACCACAGGTTTTGAATCCAAGACTCTAAAACACTAGGATAAAGAGCCCGAGTCAAAAAAAAAATAGTCCAAGCCAAACCCCAATATTACATTTCTCATAGGTCCACAATATGAACCCAAGCTAAATCTGTATAGTTACTAAAAATAAGTAAGCCAGAATACATCTGGATCAAAATATATTCTCTGAACCAAACCAATAACTTATTCTATTCAAATAGTCCAAAGACCTGAAAGATGGACCCATGCTATAAAAATATTGCCAAAGTCTCTTAGTGGTGGTATGTCTTTTAAGCAACACTGAATTTGAGGGTGAAAGTTTTAAGATACCATGATTATTATTATGAAGACATTTATTCTGCAGTTAGCATTTCCCAAGTGCATAGTTTTGTTTAGTCCTAATAGTCACTAGGTAGTCTTATCTGCATATTATAGATAAAGAAATGACTGGATAGTCTATATAGGCTTCTCAAGGTCATATAGTAAATCAGTCGTGAATCTGAACACAGGATTATAGTTTTACCCTCAAAACTACTCCCTCTTAAGTAAGAAAGAGTAGAGAATAAGAAGAAGGGGGCAGAAGAAGGGAAAAGGAAATAAAGAAGGAGAGAGGGAAGAGGGGAGGACAGCAAAATGGGGGTAGGGTGAAAATGGGGCCAGAAGCCAGTCTTGAACTCTAAATTGCTTATCTTAGACAATGATTTCACTAATTTGGAAGCAAGAAGGGCATTTCTGGCTCCTTATTGGCATGGGTAGTTTGGGAATGAAAAGAAAGACCTAGACACCAAATACAGGGGCCTTATTTACACAAGTTTCCTGTATTTTTACATTTTCATTCCTGTCAGACCATGTTTCCAGCCTTTATATTCTATCGTGTTAAGATTCACCAGGATAATGTCCTGCTTCCTGAAATGCTAAACCAGAGCACATTTATTCCTTACATAGAGAGGATTGTGGGAAACATGTCAAGTGCTATGGTTTTGAAGGTGATCTTTTACATTTTAGATAGAAATTAGCATTTCAGGTAGAGGCATCAGCCATTTCACCTTCTAGAATCTGACCCCATGCCAGAAAGGCAGCCCTTAACCATGATACCAGGTACTTCTATTGTGGTGTGTATGTTAAACTATTTTAATTTTCAGTTTATCTCTGACTTATTTTAAATGAGCAGATGAAGCATACACAGGCTGATTGGAAAGTGGAGCAGCAGGATACATCTGTTTTTATACTTACAGCTTATAAGACATTTTTCTACAAGTGCTTTTGCAGATAGGTCTTACACAGGAAAGTTCTAGGAGCTTTTAGAGTATAGTGTCCAAAGGAAAAAAAAATTTCAACATTAAACAAAATAATATGTCAACTTAGACCAACTCTCATCCAAATCTGAGAAACTTTAATACTGGTTGACTTCTTGGAACCCTTAGAAAAAAGCCAAAATAGTTCTTTTTTCCATCTTACAAAATGAAACTGAGACAGGAGATTTAATTTCTTCAAGGTGAAATTAATAGAATATTTAATCTTCTTGAAAATATTGAGAAACAGCACAAGGAGAATCTGAAGTTGATTTATTGATGAGTCATAGAATATTGAACACAAACACAGATAAAAACCCAAGCTAATTATTAGCTCCAGGAAAATAGAAAAACTACACAGCAAAGGAAAGTACAGCCATCCACTGGTGACCTCAAGGGACTGATCCCATGACACCCTCCAATCCACTGAAAAAAGAAATTGAAGAAGACCTTAGAAGATGGAAAGATCTTCTGTGCTCTTGGATAGGCAGAATAAATATTATTAAAATGGCCATTCTTCCAAAAGTGATCTACAGATTCAATGCAATATCCATTAAATTACCAAGGTCATTCTTCACAGACAGAAAATTCAGTTCTTAAATTCATTTGGAATAACAAAAACCCAGAATATCCAATGTAGTTCTCAGCAACAAGAACCATACAGGAGGCATCACAATACCTCACTTCAAACTATACTACAAAGCCATAGTAATAAAAAGAGCATGGTATTGGCACAGAAACAGACACATGGACCAATGGAGCAGAATAGAAGACTCAGACACAAATCTGCACTTATAGTCAATTGATTTTTTACAAAGGGGCCAAAAATACACATTGGAAAAAAGATACCCTCTTCAACAAATGGTGGTGGCAAAACTGGTTAACCATATGCAGAAAAATGGAAATAAACTCCACTTTCTCACCCCACACAAGAGTCAATTCAAGATGGATCAAAAACCTGGAAATTAGGCCAGAGACCTTGCAGCTACTTGAAGAGGGCATAGGTCCAACACTTCAACACATAGGGACAGGTAAAACCATTCTCAATAAGACTCCAAAGGCACAAGAAATTAAGATGAGGATCAATACATGGGATTGAATTAAGCTGAACAGCTTCTGTAAAGCAAAGGAAACTATCAAGAACCTCAATAGAAAGCCAAAAGAATGGGAGAAGATTTTTGCTAGCTACTCCTCTGATAGAAGACTAATCTCTAGAATATACAGAGAACTCAAGAAACTCACTGCTAAAAAAAAAAAAAAAAATAGGCAAATGATCTAAATAGATACTTTGCAAAAGAAGAAATACAAATTGCCAATAAATGTCTGAGGAAATGTTCAACATCATTAGCAATCAGAGAGATGCAAATCAAAACTACCCTGAATCCGGGCATGGTAGCGCATGCTTATAATCCCAGCATTTGGGAAGCTGAGACTGGAGTATCTGGGTTCGGTTCGAGGCCAGCCTCAGCTACTTAGTGAGGCCCTCCACAACTTAGTGAGACCCTGTTTCAAAATAAAGAATAAGCTGGGCGTGGTGGCGCACGCTTGTAATCCCAGCATTCGGGAGGCTGAAACCGGAGGATCCGGGTTCTTGGCCAGCCTCAGCTACCTAGTGAGGCACTCCGCAACTTAGTGAGACCCGGTTTCAAAATAAAGAAAAAAAAAATAGGGCTGGGGGTGTAGCTCGGAGGTAGAATGCCCCTGAGTTCAATCCCCAGTACCGCAAAAAAAAAAAAAAAAAAAAAAAAAAAAGAAAGAATAAAAAATAGTGTTGCGTCCCATGCAACATGGGGTAGACCAAGCGGACCAGCCGCCTTTGCCTCCTGGGGGCCGAGGGAGAAGGAGAATGTTGACGGCCACCCTGGGGAGTCAAAATAACCCCCCAAAAAACTGCACCAAGCCGGGATTCTAGTCAGCGACTAGGCACTGCAGGATCTCAGCTTTATTCGAACAAACATTAGTATATATGGGAAGGTCAGATAAGGAGGTGCAGCTGGGACGCTGGGACGGGAGCCAATGGGAGCAGATCTCCGGTTGCTGCGGGGGAGGGAGGTAGGCCGTTTCTTGACCCACCCATCGGCTTCCCTAGGGTGGAGGGGTCATATTTGACCAAAAAAGGTCAGAGCCTGTGAGTGCTGAATGTCACATAACATGGGCTGCCCCTACAAAATAGGACTAGGGATGTAGCTCAGAGGTAGAATGCCCCTAGGTTCCATCTCCAGTACCGCAAAAAAAAAAAAAAACAAACTACCCTGAGATTTCACCTCACACCAATCAAAAACACAAACAACAACAAATGCTGGTGAGGGTGTGGAGAAGTGGGAACTCTATTACATTGTTGGTGGGATTGCAAATTAGTGCAGCCACTTTGGAAAACAGTATGGAGGATTCTCAGAAAAATAGAAATGAACCTACCATATGATCCAGCAATACCACTTCTGGGACCAAAAGAATGGAAACCAAACTACCAGACTAACACATGCGTATCTGTTTATAGCTGCACAATTGACAAACTATGGAACCAGTCAAGATGTCCATCAACAGACTAATGGATTACAAAACTATGGGATATGCACACAATGGAATTTTACTCAACCATAAAGAAGAACAAAATCATGTCATTTGCTGGGAAATTGATGGAACTGGAAAACATTACGCTAGTGAAATTAGTCAGTCACAAAAAGTGAAAAGTCAGACGTTCTCCCTAATATGTGGAAGCTAGGAAGAAAATGGGACATAGGAGGAACTCTAGACAAAGAAGGAGAAACCCTAGATGAGTGAAGAAGAAAGCTTAACTGAGGGAGATGGGAAGTGGGAAGAAGAAAACACCCTAATGCACTTGATGTATATTCACCAACTTATCAAAGTCAATCACCATGCTGAACATGAGAGGGAGGGAAGGGGGAGGGAATGAGGTGGGAAGAGGGGAAGGACTAAAAGACTGGTGTGTGCATATATGCCTCTGCCACCCTGTACCTCATCAAGATGTATGATTACAATGCACCAATAAATTTTTTAAAAAGAACCATACAGACACAATAAAAAAATAAAGCTCCATACCAGCCTCTGAGCCAGGCACTGGGACAAGGTTTATAAAATAGAGGTGATATTTACTCTCAGAGTATATCCCACTCAGTTATGGAGTCTACCAAGACCCAACACCCAGTAAGAGGAACAGACCAGAGATGAAAGCAAAGTTCAAGGAAATCACAGATAAGAAACATTCAAACAAGGAAACCCTGGACACCAAGGAGCACCCTGCAAACAAACCAGCCTGCTCAGCTTTGAGCTGGTGCAAGTCATTCTCCAGGAATCTGGCCGATTTCCAGCGGCACTCCCCCATGCCGTTTAGGAGGAAGTTAATTAATCAGACTCTTCTCCTTTGATAAAATACCTCAGATTGCATTCAGTACGTAGACCACAGATGCTATAATCCCTGTCCAGGCCTCCCTTATTGCTAGGCAAATCACAAGGACCATCTTCTGGGCCAAAGGTCAACTGAGCTTTGGACAATCCAAGTTCCTCAGAAATTCTGGGGATTCTCTATCAGTGCTTTCATGATGTGTTTTGTGGCCAACTAAACCCTCCAAAGATAATGGGAGGAGAATAAAGGCATGAAGATGAAGGAGGAGGTACAGTGGCAATTGCAAACTGTGACCTAATGATCGAGAGGTGAACTATGATCAACCCATGGTCATTTGGACAATAGAGTTCACCAGTATTTTCCCAGTTGGTTACAGAAGTGTGATTTAACTAAAATGTACTAAAAATTCCTTCTTCTGATTCAGTTCCCAACTAAGTCTCATTCTAAATGTCAAGAGAGCCTTTTTCTATCTATACACTTGCTTTCTTGCTTGTCTGTTTTTAACCAGAGACCCAAACTGTTGGCAATATCTATTTGAATCAGTTCAGAGGATATTTTGGTGTTCAAATTAAAGTTTTCAAAAATATAAAGAACTGATTCTGGTTCTAACTAGTTCAAAAAGTAGCTTGCTTTATTTTTAAAATGCACACATTTGGATCTTAGTTTCTAAGTTCAGATTTTAAAAATGGAATTTGGGAATTGAGCACTTGGTTCAGTTTATTTGGGTTCTTGGCACCCTGTGTGGTTTGAGTCCTGGCTCTGGACTCCTGCTGGCTAGTACTGACAGTGCAGCCTGTTCAGCTTGGTTTTGCAAGTGCTTGGCAATGAAGAATGGGACAGGTGCTGCGTTCTTAAACCAGCTATGGCTGGCCAAGGAGAAGCCCAATCAATGTACACAAAATGCTAGAGCCAGAGGGGCCATCTGTGGCCAGGCAGTCCATGCTCATGTTTAGAGAGAAGACTGGGGAAAGTGAGATTATTGTCATCTGAGCCAAGGCAGCACCACTGAGCAGTGGGGAGTGGGATCCCCCACCTCCAGATACCCTTATGCCTCACTGAGCTGTTTAGAAGGCCCTTCACATTACATCTTATGTGAACACAGGATTTGAGCAGTAACACTTCAAAATCACATTTTCCATCTAGGCTCTTAAATTTACATTTCAGAGACTGAAGCAAAGTGTTGAAAAGCTGCTTCCCAAGCTCCTAAACCCCCTTCTGCATTGAGGTGTACTATGGTTCAGAGAGGGAGGGGCATCTCTCAGAACTCTGTGTGGTGATGCAGAGAAGTAGTGGGTGGCTACAGAAGCCAGCAGGTATTTTAAAAGACCTAAGTACTCACGCAGAAATGAGCCTATAAGTTCTACCCCATCACTGTTGCCAAGGCAATGCAGGTGGGCCTGGAGCTGGCTCTCCAGCAAGAAAATCCCCGCCTCCTCACACACAGTGCCCAAGCTACATGTGGCTTTTTAGGCTTTTCATGACAGATCTCTGGCACTTCCAAATTATGAATCTACTTCTTTTCCTATATAAGGCTGCTCATTTTATCCAGATGCCAGCCAGACCAAAATATTCCAAAGAGTATGGAAAGCCCATGGACTGTTTGACCTGAGCCCTGACCTCCCCCTTAGAAATGAGCCATCCTTAAGCCTGCATCCCCACAAATGCCCTGAGAGATGACCCACATCTCAAGACTTGAACTGCAGCTTGTCCTCTGATGCCTACCATTCATTCACCATCTCGTGTCCAGACCCTCTTGGCACATATACCAAATACAGGCCTGAAGACGTTCTCATGACACCCCACCCCTGTGTTACCCACCAAAGCTGGTGTACAAAGCATGGGGCACTGAATCCACATCTTTTATTGCAAGAGCAGTGTGGCCACAGTCATACAGAAAAGACAGCACCAGCTGTGTTTTTACTGCGAGAACTCCACCTCTGCTCTCAGCAGGGCCAAGCATGAGAAAGAAGGGGTTAAGCCATATTCTGACTCCCTTTCTGTTTCTTTTTTCCCCCATAGGATCTCAATGTATTTCAGATTTCCTCCCCCATATCGCTGCACACAGAGACACCTTTTTACTTCTAACACAGCTGCTGTTATTAATGATGACAGTCTGGCCATATGGTGCCACTCTTGGGACTCCATCAAGCAGCATCAAGCTTGTCAGAACAGTATTCACCCCACACTTTTCTGACAATCTCCATCGCATAAGAGCTATCCTTCTATAGGCCTGGCCCTCTATCCCGACTCCCTGTTGATGAGGATTAATCTAGATGTATTACAGTTCAAATTCTGAGGTTGGTCCCTCTAAAGATTAGCCAAATCAGGCAATCGAGGACAAAGATAGGACAGGAGAAAGGTCTGCCTAAAACACTAACCTAATACTATCTTTAACAAGTCTGTTGATGCCTAATTAATTACTGATTTCATTAACTAATGGCAGTTGAGAATCAAAGGTGCAATTGATCTAGATGTGATTTACTTATGTGCTTTAGTGCAGCAGGGGTGAGAGGCAGAACGGGTACATACACCAGAGAAAGAGTCAGAGGAAGCCCCAGCCTCTGAGACCATAGCAAGTCTGGGGAGGAGCCTGAAGATGAACTGAAGTGAACCTTAGGGGGAGGGAGGGGGAGGGAATGGGGAGGGAATCGGGGAAGGGGTCAAATGAGAATTGTGTGCAAATATGTTGTTAACAATTTGTACTTAACAAAGATGTATGCTATATTGCACGAATTACTACAATAAAAATTTTAAAAAAAATCAATAGAGTTATCCTATTTCCACACACCTGGAGAAACTCTCTGCCACATAAAAAAATGAAATGAAAGTTTGCAGGTGTTAGTGGTAAAGCACTTATCTAGCACATGCAAGGCCCTGGGTTTCATCTCCAGCACTGAAAAGGAGGAGGAGGAGGAGGAAGAAGGGAGTGAGCACATGCAGTCTCTGGGCTCTTTGCAGAGGATGTTTCCAAAATTATAAGATGTTTCCATCATGCAGGGCCAACCACCAAGCCACCTCTGTGCCTGTATAGTTGGTGAGAAGGATGGCAGAGAGGAAGGGTCTCCATCAGAGTTTCAATCAAGCAGCCTTCTGGAACACAAACTCAGGGAACACAGTAGGAGAAAGTCAGGCATGGGATTCCCAATCTGCCCTTCCAACACTGTCTACAACAACTTGGCAATCCAACTCTACACATCAGGCAAAGGAATCCCATTCATGAGATTCGACACAAACTATTGCTCCCTGAGCACAAAGGAACTTGGAATTCTGTGCCGAAGTTGTGTGTCAGAATGGTTTCATTGATAGGAAGAAATAGAAGCAGCTTCAAGTGAGAGAATGTGTGTGTGTGTGTGTGTGTGTGTGTGTGTGTGTGTGTGTGTGTAAGTATGTACCTATAAGGTCCAGGGGAGGTGTGCTTCTCCTCCCAGGTGACTCCCTTGCTTCTTCCACCATCTCTAATCACTGTGGTCCATTACAGCCACTCCCAGGGCTTCCAGAGGCATGTCTTGGACCACAAAAAATCTGCTTTATAAACAACTCAATCTCACAAAGGCATGGCTTTTTTTTTAATGCTTCCCCTCAGAAATCCCCAACTATGCCATTTGCTTCTTCCAGCATGAGAACATCAGCGATAGTGGTGCATCTGCAGTCTTTGGGTCATCAATTTAGAAAGCATATGAGATTACAATGTTCCTTAATGAGGCACAATTCTTCAGGGACCAGTTCTGCATCACAGTGAAATTAATATGCATATTAGCATGTGTGAATAATCTCTGCACACAGCAAGAACAATCCATCAGGCAAAAAGAAGACTTATATAAAGAAGCATGCATTTTAGTTCTGGATCAATGGGGAAGAAAAGGAGTTAAGACTTAACTCACAAATTGGAGAAAATATTAGGTTCACCAAGAAATAGGTAGCATCTACGGCTGTGGTCCATTATAAAGTGGTCTGTTACAGTCTTATAAAGAGCATCTGTAATAGCCAAGTGTTGAGAACAAGATCTCATCATAAATCTATAGCAAGGGCTAAGAATAAGAAGGAAAGAAAGAGAATAAGAATAAAATCATCAATGGATATTGTTCCCAAGTTAGGGTTTTGGGGGAAGAATTCAGCCTGCAGTAGTAGTCAGTGAAAATGACTGGTTTTATACCACAGAAACTTGTAAATATAAAGGGGAAATACATTACAAGGGGGGGCTCACAAATAAACCTGTCCAAAAACTAGAACTCCAGAGGTCTTTCTGCTCTTAAATGGGATACGTTCAACTGAAATGAAGAAAATTTATAGATGAAGTGAGAGAAGTTATTTGACCAAGTTAAGACTTTTTATGGTCATTCAAGAAAGAACAAAACCCACTACAAACAGTCATCTACCAATTGATGGAGGATGTGCAGTCCCAGGAAAGTATTTGAATCTGCCCCAGAAGATCACCATCTTGTGCTTTGTGTGTTAGATCATTAGGTAGGTGCAGCAACATACATATACTTCAGGAATTAAGCTTCAAATGGATGATAATAAATGGATTCAAACAATAAAATTTTATAAGTTCAAACCTAAGAATATATTTTAATGGCTGCTATGAAACACACTGGAATAAGGCCAAAATTATAAAACAAAATTCTGGACAACGCATCAGGCATTTGGTTATTTGAGGAAAGTAGCAGAGGCAGAGAGTTTACCAACACAATCACTCTAGTTCAATTCACATTCACAATCATGAATGAATCACTATGAAGCCACCACAGCGCCAATTGCTTGAGATACAAGGGGGAGGGGAATTTTTTAAGTTGTTCACAACTTGCTACCAAAAAATCAAAACAAACCAACCAGATCAATACACAACATATAATCAGAGACTGCAAGAGAAAACGGATCAGGAACAGCTTCTATAGAGGTTCGAAAGCCTCTGTGGCTAGGATAACTGTGAAGCCAAGTTACAGGCCTTAGGATAGAAACAGAAATCTAGTTCTATTTTCTCTTAGGAGATCTGGGCTTGAAGTCTCCTTTGAAAGTTTTCTATGACATAAAGGAAAAACCTCAAACTAATACAACCCTCCCTACACCCCCTTATATGTAGAAATAAGCAGGAGCTCTAGCAGCTGTCTTGCCATCATGAGTAAAAGGCCAAGAACATCTCAGAAATAATTGCTAAACCAACACCAGCACCTGCCACCTCCTGATGTCTGTTAAATAGACAAATTGAGTCTGCTGTGTTTGGAGCCCTGTGGTTGATCCAGGCCAATGCACTCCTAATCAGAACATGTTGCAAGACGTCTACATTGTGCTGTAACTCCACTAATCAAACATTTACATTGCTTCCTTGTTGCTGGTGAAGTCCAAACTATCTTGCCTTTATTTAGGATCCATGCTCATCTGACTTCTCCCTTTCTTGAAGCCCTACCAACCCTGCTCCCCACATGAACCTCTCTGCCCTCGCCATAATGGCCTCTTCCTTCTTGCTCTAGCAAGCAAGCCAAATTCCCCTTCTGTAAACTCCTGTAGCCCTCAGGGAACTCCCAGCTCCAGCAGCTTTCTGAAGGCCAAGGCCAGGACACATGCTTACTTTCCAGTTTCTCCCATGATTAACAGCCCATTGCTGGGCATATCCATTGTTGGAGAGAATAACAGAATGTCCAACAGGAGGGGAGCTTAACTAAATCCACTTCAACTCTTGTCATTTGATGGGACAGCTAAGACCTGAAGAGGTAAAAGGGATTGCTCAGGATTACACTTCAAAATATTAATAGACCCAGAACTAGAACACCAGGATGTTGTCACCTTGGGGAGCATATTTTCCACCATACCTCATTGTCTAAAAGAAAAGTGCCAATTAGAGGCACAAAAAATAACAAAACTGATGATGACTATAATGGATGATTACGTCTTTTCAAAGGGCATGAAAAGGAGAGCTGAGTAGAAGCTCATATGAAGGAGCTTCTTCTTCAGTACATAATTAACTGCTGGCTTCTTTGCATTGTTCCAATAATGAGCTTGGCAACAATCTGAAGAACAGCCTTGCCCACAGGGGCAAGAGAAACAGTGCCAATCTCCTCAGAAGACTGCTGCGGGTGGGGTTCCGGGTGGGCTGTGAGTCACCAGGGACCTTTCTTACTTGTGCACTTGTGGCAATGCAACCTAACATATGGCTTCTTGCTGCAGGCATTTGTCAGCACGAGTAAAGATGCTACACTGGTGGCCCTTGAGTTTCCACACACACACAGGCCTTCTAGCCAAGCCCCAAGTGTGCCTCGGTGTCTCTCCTCTGTCTACAGAGCTGAGAAATGCATTCTGAAATGGCTCGAGAAATAAATCTTGGAAGATGTGGAATACCTGTCATTCCCAGAACTTGGAGGCCACAGAGAAGATGAAAGCTGCTGATTCATAATCTTACAATCTTATATTTTTTAGCTAGAAGAAGCCCTGGAGGTCATCTAGGCTTATTTATTGACTGATTGACTGATTGATTGATTGATTTTAGTACAGGATTGAACCCAGGATCATTCTGCTTTTGAGCTACGTTTCCAACCTATTTTATTTTTTATTTTGAAACAGTGTCTCACTAAGGTGCCAAAGGCCTTGCTAAGTTGCTAGGCCTAAGATGTCCAACCACAGATGAATGGATTACAAAACTATGGTATATGTACACAATGGAATTTTACTCAGCCATAAAGAAGAATAAAATCATGTTCTTTGCAGGGAAATGGATGCAACTGGAAAACATTATGTTAAGTGAGATTAGTCAGTCACAAAGAGTTAAGAAGCATATGTTCTCCCTAATATGTGGATGCTAGGGAGGGGATGTGGCATAGGAGGGTCTCCAGA
>PVLC010029723.1:0-20005 GCA_004027655.1 Graphiurus murinus
GGTACCGGGGATTGAACTCAGGGGCATTCTACCTCCAAGCTATACCCCCAGCCCTATTTTTTATTCTTTATTTTGAAACCGAGTCTCACTAAGTTGCGGAGTGCCTCACTAGGTAGCTGAGGCTGGCCGCGAACCCGGATCCTCCGGTCTCAGCCTCCCGAATGCTGGGATTACAAGCGTGCGCCACCACGCCCGGCTTGGAGTACTCTTTAAATTATTCATTTTTCAAAACAGGGATCATCCAAAGTCTTTATATTTGGGGAATTTAATAGTTACAACCCAGAGTCTTTCTGTGTCGCTAACACACTTACTATGCATTTTAGATGAAAACAAAACAGGAACATTTCCCAGCTATTCAATATATTTTAATGTAACAGCATATGATTCTCCTTAAAAAGTATTTAGTTGAATAAATTATTCAAAGTCAAGTGTATAGATTGGCATAAAATGTATTTGAATTAGTTCATTCAGTAATCCCTACATTGGCAAAAAATTAGGTATAGTACAACAATTTCATTTATAACTATGAATTAATTTAAGAGATTATGTTATAGAAGAAATCTAAGGATTATAGTAAACAGAAAAGTATTTTTGAAAAATGAACTCTAAAACTAACAAAAGCCATGAAAATCTTTCTGCAAAAAAAATCTAAAACCATGAATGAAGTACAGAAAGATGCAAATTAACAGAGATATGCAATTTGTTTATGAATGGTAAAATTCCATCTCTTAAACATGTCACTTTTCTACAAATTGACTCATAATGCAAAGCTATTCCAAAAATTATTCTTGGCAAAATTTTCATGGAAGTTGGGCGTGGTGGCATGGGTTTGTAATTCTAGCATTTGGGAGGCTGAGACTGGAGGATCTGGGTTCGAGGCCAGCCTCAGCTGCTTAGTGAGGCGCTCCGCAACTTAGTTAGACCTTGTTTCAAAATAAAGAATAAAAAATGGGACTGGAGATGTAGCTCGGAGGTAGAATGCTCCCAGGTTCCATCCCTAGTACCTCAAAAAAAAAAAAAAAAAAAATTTCATGGATCCTGACAAGCTGATTCTCAAATCCAGATAGAAGCACACAGAGTAGAGAATAGGGCAGCTAATTTTAAAGAGGGGGGTGGTGGTGGTTATGTGCCTATACTGGTTAAAACAAGAGAGGCAGGAACATGCGTGCCTAAAGGGAAACTTCACATCAAAGAGGCAAATCCGTGGGTGAAAAATGGAGCATGTAATAACTGAGACTGGGACAATTGTGTTACTGTGTCAAGAACAGAGGCTTGTCTAAACCAAGGTGCAAAAACCTGAAACCGCAAAGGGAGAGTGGAGGAACTGGATTATATCAATGTCATCATTTTATCTTTGCAAAAGAGCCCAGAAGTCGGGGGAGGGGGGAGAGTTAAACTGAAATCCGGAAACACATGTAACCGTAATGAATACAATACAAATACAATGATAGGAAACAGGAATGCAACCCAATGAAAAAAATAAGTAAAGTTTTAAAATAGGCAGTTCCTAGAAGACAAGCATGAATAACTAATATAAGTCATTAGGGAAACATAAATGGAAAGATCCTGACCTGAACCCATTTGTTGATGAAGACAGTGTTTGACCTTTCCAAGTACTGGCTACCACGTGGAACACGGACTACCCACGGCGAGCGCGACACAGGCCATTGGGCAGGACGGGGGAAAGCTAAAGATGCAAAGCACGTGCTTTCAACCCAGCATTCTTGTTTCTAGGTATAGACCTTAAGATCTCTAGCTCTCAGATGCCAAGAGAAATGCAGATTTCCTGAATCACTGTTTATAATAAAGAGAAGTTAAATGCTCTCCAAATGAAAGTCACTGACATGGGTAAATTGGGGAATGTTTGTGCGATACACACTGCTCATGAATTAAAATGAATCACCTAGAATTACATATAGCAATATAGGTCTCAAAATAATGATGAGGAGTGAGAAAGCACACTTAGGAATGATACGTACAGTACTACTCTACTGTTATAACATACAAAAACATGAAGTTCGCATTGCATGCTTACACAGACATGTACTGATAGTAAAAAAGCATGGATGTTAATGATAAGTAATGACTTCAGGGAATTCATGACCTCTAAGGACGGAGCAAGGTCCATATAATTTGAGGAGGGGTCTACGGGTGGTATACTGTTATTCAACACTTTTTTTTCCTCTAAAGAATCTTGTGAAGCAAATACAGAAAACTATTGTGATAAAATTGATTGGTAGGTACACATTTATCCATAGATCAGTCTATATTTTTCTGGATGTTTGACATATTTAAAAGTACCTATTAATCTACTAATATCTCTTAGTTACATAACAGGAAAAACATATGCTGTATTATAGTTGCAGGCAGTGAAGTACCCACCCCAGTTCATTTTAGATTTTCTGAAATTAGATTATACCTTACAATCAAGATGTATTTTTCCCCTTAAAGGCCATTACAAAGCTGATGGCATGTCCTAGAATTTTTGATGCTTCAGACTCTGGTGTTGATCTATGTTGTTCTTGATCTAAACATATATGATCATACATGTACAAGGGATGGATTTATTTATTTATTTATTTATTTATTTATTTATTTATTTATTTATTTATTTATTTTTGTGGTACTAGGGATTGAACCCAGGGGCATTCTACCTCTGAGCTACACCCCTGCCTTATTTCTTATTCCTTATTTTGAAACAGGGTCTCACTAAGTTGCAGAGGTCCTCACTACGTAGCTGAGGCTGGCCACGGACCTGTGATCCTCCTGTCTCAGCCTCCCAAGTACTGGGATTACATGTGTGCGCCACCACAGCTGGATCAAGGGATGGATTTATGAATCTGGTAATTTGACACCTTTCAGCTGCCAGTTTCTCCTCTCCAAAGCAATGGGGGAGAATCTCTAAAGCGTGGCTGGTGTCTGGCTGTGGCCTGTATATCTGTCTGGGGCCCATGCTCAGAAGCTCCGCAGCTTGGTTTAATGCTCTTCTACCATCTCCTTGAAGCTCTTGGTCTTTGGATCTTTGAACCTGTGTTGACATACTGGGACAGTGGAGCACGGTGCTTGCAGAGACAGGAGAGAAGGGGTGCCCTTTGCCTCTCCTTGCTCCCTATTCTCACAGGGTGCCCATGATGCCTCTGAAACAGGTTTCTGGTGGATCTGTGTGTGTGCCCGAGTAAGCAGGGGACACTCACAGCCTCCAGAAGCCACAGGTCCTGTCTCGAACAGAGCTTGCCTTGAATGCAGAGAGAAGGCAATGGCATGTCAAGAAACACAAGGACCACTGAGCCCCACCACATCATTTCTCCTGTGACTTCCCTGTGGTCACCAGCAATTGAAGTAGACAATGACATCATAGGAATAGAATAATAAGACGGGCTTAGTGATGCATGCTTGTAATCCCAGTACTTGGGAGGCTGAGACAGGAGGATCAAGGGTTCGCGGCCAGCCTCAGGTACTTAGTGAGGCCCTCCACATTTAGTGAGACCCTGTTTCAAAATAAAGAATAAAAAAATAGGGCTGGGGGTGTAGCTCGGAGGTAGAATGCCCCTGGGTTCAATCCCCAGTACCACACACACACACACACACACACACACACACACACACACACAGTGAAATAAAAGCAGTTGAACTAGTCTTTTGTAGTATTTCCACTATTCTTGCAAGAGTAAAGTCATATGCATATATAAGCTACAAAATGCAAATTGTGTAATGCCAGTGATTACACAGAGAAGTTTGATGGTCTTATGTTTGCACTTAAAATTGGAATTGTATGATATAAAGATGAATAGTAAAATTCATGCTAATAGTTCAAAATTTCAATTTTTCTCTACTTAAAATGCAATTAAGTAGCAAATTAACACTATAATTAATTGAGAGACGATGGAGGAAAGGACAACATTTATGTTTTAATTAGCAGCACTTTTTCCTGCTTTTGGAACAAGAGGTCCCACGTTGTCATTTCGCCCTGAGCCCCGCAAATCGTGCAGGCAGCCTCGCTCTATAGGCGAGACACACAGCATCTGAGCCAGGGCGCAGACTTAGTGGTCAGGCATCAGAAGGAATATGTCACCTGCCAGCAAAAACGAGCAGCAAAGGGAAGCTCCATAACAGGTTTCTCTCTAGGGCTGTTCTCCTGACGTATTTCCCACACGCTATCTACTGCTGTTTTACGAAGAAACAAGTCGGTTAATTCCTCTTATCTTCCACGATGAGCACCAGGTGCACATTTTTCTTGTTGCAGGCACTGGCTCCTGTTGATGAAGATCCATGCCCTCTGGGTCTGGAGACTTCAATGGGCTGCACCAGACTCGCAAGCAGGAAGGTGTGGAACATGTGACCGATTTCTGGCCAAAGGACACCAGTGTGAGTGACAGGTGCCCCCTCCGGTACACCTCCAGTTCCCCTACCTCCAGGACACGCTCTGCCACAGGACAAGGATCCCGAATTGCTCTCACTGATTCCAAGTCCTTCTTCACTAATCCTAGGGAATGATTTTTGAAATTATATTTTATCATACATATCCAATTGGACTTATCTTAAATCTACTTGGAAGTGAACTACGGCTATGGCTCCACTTCCAGGAATTGGAATTGACATTAAGATAAGAGTTCTTTAGATGTTTTTCTTCTGGATTTTATAAATGCCATTGGGGGCTCAGAAATGGTCATTAGTGGAGATGCGGGAGTGGGTAGTGGAGGGAGTCTCGCGTTGTCTTCCTAGGTCTGCGGATCCCTGGCTAGTTCCTGTCCTGGTCTCCAGCCCCACTCTCTAAGCGGGACTGCTGTCAGCTTTGCTGGGTTATGACAAGGCTGCATTTGCCCCCCGGGAACATGCAAACTGCTTAAAGATTCTGAGAGGAAAGTAAGACAGCAAGAATAACCTTCCAGTTGTTTTATCTTAAATAGAAGTTGGGTATCAAAAGGGAAATTTGTTCTCATTCACTTTATAAGTAATGATTGCTGGTATTCTGATTTTCCTTTTTTTTTCCTTGCAAGAGATCATTTTGTTGTGCTAGGATTGGAAAGAGTGTTCTACTGCTTGAGTAGGCAATTGATTAAGTTTATTGATGAGCATATTCAAAGGAATGCTATTAAAAATAGCCATTTTTAATGAAATATACATTTATTAGATTTCTAGTATGTAGCATAAATAAACCAGCCATAGTTGTGAAAATAAATGAAACATTTTTTTCACTTTAAGTAAAATAAATCTTATTTCCAAATCCATAGAGATTTAACTTCATTACTATATTAAAAATTAATATACAGTAGACTAACATTATAATGTAATGTATTATTTATATTCAGCTAGACAAATCAAATCATGTCCTTCTGAAATAACACTGTGTGCAGTAAAACTACTCACGAATGGCCAGTCAGGGATCTGAATAGGAGTATTGTTCTTCGTATCTAGATTTGGGGACTTTTAAGATATAACATTTTATCTTAATGCAACATAGTAAGTGGGAAGAGTAAAACAAAATATTCAACAAGTGCTTACTGAGCACATACCATGGGAAAGTACAATGCTGAGAGTTATGCAAAGGAATGAGAGGGCTTCCAGGGAATAAATAGGAATTTTATATTTCACTTATGTAGAATTTTGCTTATTGAACAGCACGCTCACATGTCTTACTCCACTTCGTCCCCACCTCACTTTCCTGGATGAGGAAGGTGGCCCAGCTCCATTTCATAGCCAAGGAGCCCTCACTTCCAGCAGCCAATGTACTAGTTTCCTAGGAACGCCTTAGAAAAACCACAAACGTGATGGCTTAAAAGCACAGACATTCATTGCCCCAGAGTCTAAAACCACGCTGTCAGCGCGCAGGCTCTCTCTGCAGCCTCTAAGGGAAGAATCGCTGTTTTGCATCTCTCTCCAAATTCCGAGAGCTGCCAGCAACTTTTCCTTGGCTTGAAGACACAGCGCTTCAGGTTCTGCCTCCCTCTTCAGGAGGCCGTCTTGCCTGTGTGTGTCTGCTCGCCATCTTCACTCTGTGTGAGTCTGTGTCTCTTCTTATAAGGACACCTGTCCTGGTGGCTCAGAGCCCACTCCGCTCCCTATGACCCCATCCTAAGTAGCTGGTTGTATCTGCACAACACTACTTCCAAATAAGGTCACATTCAGAGGTTCTGGAAAGGACTTGGTTTAGGGGCAGACACTTCAACTTGGACACCTACCAGCAAGATTTCTGGCTCAGTGAAGTGTCGACCAGACTCGCCGCCGGGCACAGGACCCACTGTGAGCAAAGGTGCGGTGCAGTGGGAGTGCTCGCTGGGGAACTCTGGACACCACTTAATACAGTCTCAGCGTGTGTGGTCATTGAAGGAGGTGGTGGGGTCTGCAGGGTGCTTTTGAAGACTGGCTGGGAGCTCCTTAAGGTAGCAGGTTAAAGGTGACCAGTATTTGGATTTGAGTATCAGGAAGGAGAGAGAGAGAAAGAGGGAGAGAGGGAGAGGGAGGGAGGGAGGGAAAGGGAGAGGTATAGGAGGAGGGGGAGGGGGAGGGAAAGAGTAAAAATTAAATATTGACTCAATCCTAAGGGAAGAGGGAAAATAAGGTGAGGTATCCAGATGTGGGGCCCAGGAGGCCAGGAGAAACAGGGCGCTATTGCAGACACAGGTGAATGGGACTGATATCCAATTTTATTTGCTAACTTGCTTAGCATCTCCCACTCCCTAGATTACGAACGGTCTCACTCTTCATCCCAGTGAGATAGTCATAATCCAGCAGCTCTGTAATTGGGAACCCTTGTTTTCATCATTGTTTCCAAGTTCCTTATCTAAGAATCACTTGTTTTGTTTTTGCATCTCTCCTAATAATTTTTTTTCTTTTTTTTTTTGGTCTCACTGTGTCCCTAGGAGACACACGTGTATACCGAACTGAAGACAGTTGCAGATCGTGCCAATCTCGCCATCTTTCTCTTTGTTCCTTCATTTTCTGGAACAATCTACACCTTTTAGTTCTTCTTTCCTTCCTTCCTTCCTTCCTTCCTTCCTTCCTTCCTTCCTTCCTTCCTTCCTTCCTTCCTTCCTTCCTTCCTTCCTTCCTTTCTTTCTTTTTTGAGTACTAGAGATTGAACCCAGGGGTATTCTACATCTGAGCTACATCCCCAGCCCTATTTTTTATTCTTTATTTTGAAACAGAGTCTTACTAAATTGCGGAGGGCCTCACTGAGTAGCCGAGGCTGGTCACAAACCTGTGATCCTCTTGTCTCAGCCTCCCAAGAACTGGGATTACAAGCCTGCATCACCACACCCAGCATTGGGCTTTTAAAATTACAAATTATTTAAAACATACTCAAGATTGATTATTTTTGGAAATTTGATAATATGGAAAAAAAATAGCTTTCTGTGAGGTAAACATACCCCAAACCCTATTTAGTAGGAAATTCCCACACTGGTTGCTAATTTGGGGTCATTTTATGCAAAACACTTGCAGTTCCTGCTTGACGGTACCCAGGTCTTGTCTGAGGTCACTCAGGTGAACCGTGCCGATGTGTGGAAGCCTCAGAGGGGAAGGTCAGTGTAGTAAACTTAGCTTCATGTTCCACTTCAGTGGCAAATTAAGTTAGGTAACTTGCATGAGGCTGGCTTGATTTTTAAAAGAGCTCAGCCTCCAGACAAGAGTCATGACAAAGGCATCCTAAATTCATTTTCTCCACGATGGACACAGCGTCTATCAGTTTCCATTGGAACAGCGGACCTGAGCCAGCTGGCTCGGTGGTGGCTGCCCTGGTGAAGGTATTTATATTTCTTTCTCTAATATACTTAGTGCCTCTAAGTAATCAAGTTTTCTCTTGCTCAGCTACTTCTGACTAGAACTAAATTATAATTCTTTACGAGGATGTTTAAACTCATTCTCCATTTACAACAGAGGGCAATTTCTCAGTCTTGCTTCTCGCTCCAAAGGAAGCTGAGATTAATATCCAGAGAATTAAGCTTTAGCTCTACTTCCCCAATCTCATCCATTTTTAAGTAGATTTCCTGAGTAGAGAGAGTCATCATCTTCAGATAATCTCGCCAATTTTGGTATTTTAAAACAATAACATTTAAAATTCAAAAGCCTCCTGAAAATGGGAAAATCCGAAGCTCTTTGCAAAATAATAGACAAAGAAATTTTTTAAAAAGCCACATAGAACATATTCTAAACTTCACACAACAAGATGGATTATAAAAGCAAGTAAGATATATTAAAATACATATACTGTACTTCTGCCAAAGTGAAGTTCCTAGTATTTCTATGGCTGTATTAATTTAAGAATCATCAGCAGGCTTTAATCAGACTCTGCCGTGTGCTTTGCCTCATAGTTACAAGCCTGCGGTGTGCAGGTGACATGGTGCAACCCAGATGCCATGACGGCCATGTTAAGGCATGTCTGTCAACTCCGTGTGCGTGCGTGACAGAGCACATGTATGCTTTTCAATGTATGAGCAAGCATTCGCTACTTAAATGTCACGACTGACTAATGACATAGCCATGGCAAATACAACTAGTAGAAAGTAACCCACGTGAGGGTACATATAGGTAAATGGTGATCTGAAGGTTCTTATCCAACAACAACACATCTTGAGGACCCACTATGTGCAGGTGGCTCTGGGGACAAGTAAAAGACAAAGCAGGCAAGTCCCTTCCTCAGGGGGCCCGACATTTCAGAAGAATGAAGTTAAAAGCAGTATTCTCACCGAAGAAACATTAAGAGACCAAGATATCAGGTAGAAGCACAGGTTATTTCTTAAGTGGCATAAAAAGGCTCAGGTAGTGGGTTGAGATAATATGTCCTTTCAACTTTGCAATTCGACAGAGTCTCATTCCTGAAAACTGTTTGTCTGAAATATGATGTCTTGGAGAAAGGTTTCTAGTTTTCCTCTTGTGCTGGTCAGAGTTGGGGAAGCCCAGTCATCACCTTTGCTAAATGTTGGAAGTGGCTTTCACCATTTCACTTACCCCGTCGGTATCAGTGTTTAGAGTCTGATAAGAAAAAACAAAAAACAAAAACGAAGCGCCCCAAGGGTTGAAGCCTGGACACTGCTCAGCTTCTCTCTAATGCAATTGATGCTACATCATTAGCTCCCAGGCACCCAGAGCTGAACCAGGGTGGGGTGGACCAGCTCTGGGCACATTGCCTGCGTGTCCTCGGTCCCTGAAGCCGTGCTGACCCCTGTATTTGGCAGAAAAACACCCACAGACCCCACTCGTCTCCACCAATGCCTGGCCAGCAGCTTCGGGCTGAGAAAACTCAGAAACAACGAGAGCACTTCAGGCCTCGTTGACTTGCTGCCCCCGGCTTTCTTCTTTCTGTTGGAGTCTGGGCCATTTTGTGGTGATAATTATCCTAGGTGCTGTCTTGGCAGAAATCTAAACACTCACTCCTGACAGGAGAGGTTTTTGTGAAGCTGCTTCCCTCTGCAGTGCCCACTTGGGTTCCTTTGCCATGGCGCTCTTTCTATGCCATATTTTAATTTAATCGAGTACACGCGGAAGGAAGGTGAAGCTTGAAACACGCGGTGTCAGAAAGCCGGGGAGAATTATTGTGACCTGTCTAAGCTGCGTTTGTTCTGTTCCTTTTGTAAATGCCCTCATAAATACTGAGGAGAGTCTTGGTTTAAATGCTGTGTGAAAATAAAATGTCACAGAAATTAGTTCTGTAAAATGAACAGAAGTGGAAGGAGCCGTCTGGAGGGTTCGGATGTCTTCTGCAGGTGTCCGGTGGTCCTGCTGTCCTGTGTCAAGGTCAGCCCTCCGGCGGGAGGGACAAGGCTGACCTAGGGCTTGCTGAGATGGTCCTTTGCACCTGCTCCCTGAGGGAAACGGAATGCCCTTGTATTTTAGTATTTTGTAAAGGAAATCATCAGTTAGTGTGGCATTTTTAAAAAAGCATCTATTGCTGGGCTTGGTGGCCCACACTTGAAATCCCAGTACTTGGGAGGCTGAGACAGGAGGATTACAGGTTGGAAGATAGCTTCAGCAACATAGCAAGACTCTCAGCAACATAGCGAGCCCCTATTTGCAAACAAAAACAAGCAAGCAAGCAAACAAACAAACAAACAATAAATAAATAGGGATGGGGGTGTAGCTTGGAGGTAAAATTTCCCTGGGTTCAATCTCCAGTACCACATATACAAAAAATAAATTTTTTGCATAGTTTAATTATTACATAAGATTGTAGATATCCGTGGGGTACCATGTGATGTTTCTATACATGTATACAGTGTGTAATATTTTGTTTGAAACAAAAATCTTTCATCCTGCCAATCCCCTGTCCCCCAAAGATACTCTTTTTACCTGATCCTTTTCCTGTGCTCTTACTAGGACATACATAAATGTTTTTGGGTGTATACACAGATCATCTGTCAGATAAAAATAGAATCATGCTCTCATTTTATTCTGCAATATGTAAGCATGCGCATGTGTGCTTGTTTTGTGTTACAATAAACTGTGATTCTTTTTTTCCAAGGCAAACTACATGAATCTTTTTCTAAAAATGCTGCACAGTATCCTATGGATGAACTCTTAGAGTATGCAGAAACCTTCCTGTCAGAATCTGTGTTATTCTTTGGGATGGTTTCTTAAGTACAGTTTAGGGTTGGACAAAACGCACACTTGATAGAAAATGTTAAATTGTCTTTCAAAAAATACCGTGCTTATTCTCCTTCTCATTCACTATTAATAAGAACACCTGTTTCCTCAGAATTTCATAAAAACTGGAGGTCAAATTGCATAGTTACTTTAACTATTAATGAGGTTGATCATCTCTTCACCATTTTTGACTAGGTTTCTTTTTCTCTGAATTGCTCTTCCTATTTAAGAGCTTTCTGTACATCTGAGGCATTAACTCTTTACTGCTGTATGTGTTGAAATAATTTTGCTTCAATTGGCCATTTGCTGGGCAGCCTCACGTTTGGTTTCTTGCAGTATATAAGATTATCAGTGTTAGCCAGATTCTGGGTCTTTCCTTGATATTTCCTAGATTTTGAGTTGTGGTTAGAAATGCCTTATTCATCTTGACATTATTTAACAAAAATTCTCATATTTTCTTCTAGTACTTTCATAATTTTAAACTGCTTGGAAAATACTAGGGGCAGGGTACACATTCTGACTTTATTTCTTCCAAATGGAGAGCATGCTTATTTTTAAAAAATTTTTTCCAAGGAGTTCTTAAGCAAAACACAATAATTTATAATTGTTTATGCTATAATCTATTAAATTAAGGATTAAATAGTCAGTCATTTGAAAGATTTAATAAAGACAATATTTGTGGCTTTTGCCATAAAAAGTTGGACATCAGTTCAGCAATTATAAAGTTTTGCTTTACATTAATATCATTTTCCCGACAAGATAAAATTCCATGTATTTTTTTTCAATTTTGTTATCTTTCCTAGAAAGTGGGATTTTCCCTATGGCGTGGAAATGAATTTCTTGGGTTAACTCACATGCATAGGTCCAGGCCCACATGGTCGGCTCTAGGCTGTAGGAACGGCAGCATCATGATCAGGGGACAAGGCTTTAGCTACTTGACCATTCTTCCTTAAGTCATCTCTTAGAATACCATTTTTCCTAATTAAAAAACTAAGCCAAGGCCTAATCAAATTGTGTCAAAGTTGCCCTACCTTGTTCCCATTTTTTTTTTTTGTTTACCTCATCTACTGTGGCAAGGCAAAGGAAACAACCAGCAGAATAAAAAGGCAACCTAAGCAACAGGAGACAGCATTTATAAAGGGGAGAAAATATTTATATCTGTGTCATTTACAAAATGTGTAATTCATGTGTATACACACACGAACATTTCTATAACTCGATAGAAAAAATCCAAATAGCCCAACTAAAACATGAGATTAGATGAAAATTTTTCCAAAGAAGACATATAGATGGTCAAGAGTATAGGATAAGATGGTCAACATCAATAATGATCAGGGAAATACAAATCAAAACCATGATATCACCTTGCACCCGCTAGAATGGCTAGTGTTAAAAAAAAATAAGTGTTAGGGAGGTTGTGGAGAATTGAAACTCTTGTACACTATTGGTAAGAATGTAAATTGACAGAGCCACTAGAGACAACATTATAGAGGTTTCTCAAAACACTAAGGCTAGGACTTCCATGTGACTCAGCAATCCCATTCCTGAAAGAATTGAAACCAGGATCCTCTGTTCACTGTGGCACTGTTCGCAGTGGCCAAGAAGTGGAAACAACTCAAAGTCTATTGACAGGTGAATGGAAAAGAAAATAAAATACAGCATATACAAACAATGGAATATTATTCTGCCCTAAAAGGGGGTAAATCTTACCCTTTGTGACAACATGAATGGATCTAGAAGACATTATGCTAGAATATCTCAGTCACAGACAAATAAATACTGCATGGAACCATAATCTTATAGGAGGCATCCAAAGATAGTCAAATGTATAGAAGTAGATTACATGATAGAATGGTAGATACCGGGGAATGGGGAGGGGGCTCATGGAGGCTTGCTGTTTAATGAGTATAAAGGTTTAGTTATCCAAGATAAGTGAGTTTCAGAGATGGGCTGTACCACATAGAGCCCATAGTTAACAAGTTGTCATACACTTAAAAGTTTGTTCAGAGGTTAGACATAATGTTGAGTAATCTTACCACACATGCACACAAAGGAACCTTTTAGAGATGATGGATATGTTTACCACCTTGATTTTGGTGAGGGTAACATGACTTTCTAGGTATGTTCAAACTCGCCAAATTGTACATGTTAATAATGTTCAATTTTTGTATATCAGCTATAATTCAATAAAGCTGAAAAATAATAGACAAGAAAATAATAGTGTGGTGTGTTTTTAAAATGTAGTAGTTGGGATGAAGATGGAGAATACACACACGTCAGAAGTCAGAAATAAATCACGAAGTTAAAGAAGAACTTGTGTGTGAGTTTGTCTGTTTTCTCTGAAGATATTATCTAACTGTTCTGAATGAACTTATGATGGAAACTTTTCTGTTCTTCTTGGTTAGCAAGGAGGCCAAGTCAAATGCCTACAGTAGGTATCTGATAACACGAAGACCTTCATCAGTGGAGACGGGTGCTCTTGGAGTACTTTTTTCTCCCTCCAAAAACCCCTCTGCCATTACGGATTAGCAACAAAAATCATCAGGAACCAAGTGGATTCTCTCGACATTTCAAACAACAAAAAACCCTGTAGGAAATGAGTTCTGGAGCTGTCCATTTTATGACTGAGAAATATGAAATTCGCATCTGTGGGGCCTTCACAATACAACACAGAAAGACTCCAGTGATCCCAGATAATCAAGAAGTGGAAATTACAGAAGGGGCCCCGACTCGGAGCAGAGCCGACACTTTGTGCAACAGAAAAGTCCCACAATAGCCAGACGTCCATCGAATGCGGGTGATAGATGATTTGTAAATAAGATGCACGATAACATTAGCAAAGACGTAAGAGCACTCCATGGCACCGGAACATCAGGCTATTGCAGGGCGATGGAGTCTTGCCCAAGGAATGAAAGGAAAAAAGGATCACCTGTGTCTAGGGCTTTATTGTATTTGATCTTCACAACAAAATATTTATTTTTATTTTTGCCTAATAAACTGAGGCTTGGTGAGGTTAAATATGTGAACCAAAATCTGCATGTCAAGCACTCATCCATTCCTGAAAAGATCTACTAAGACAGACATGGGTACGCTAGCTATTTCTTCAATTTGTAGTGATGATGTTTTTAATTTTATGGCTGACATAGGAAATGGAAGCCTATTCTAGCAACTCTTTGACTTAGAACAGTTTCCATTTTATTTTTCAAGCTAATACTTTTGTTCTTGAAGACTAACGGACAGATGTCCCTGGAGTTTGGTGGATGTGTGGCCAGGGTCTAGCGAGATGTGACAGGATTCCCCTGTGACACAGGATGGAGGCCGGGCACGGAGGCCCTGGGTCTAGCTCATTCTCCCACCTAATAGGGGCTCACTGAGCTCCTTCATCACCAGAATAGACCCAAGGATACCACCAAGGTCAGCTCCTTCAAATTCTTTGGTTGCAAAGTTCTTTGCTTAAAAGCAGTATTATAGAAAAATCTGCAATATGTTAGAAAAAAAAAACCCAAAAACAAAAACGATTTTGAAGAGGAAGGGAAAGTAGGCAGAGTTGAATAAGGCCAATATTGGTATCAACCCAGCTTCTTGGCCAATTGTACTAACTTGCCTCATAGCCATTAGCCTGGGGACATGTGTCTTTGTGATGTGCACCTGCCTGGCCTTTGGCAGCGGAAGTGTGTCACCCCGATGGACCACTGAATGTGCGCATCCACACCCTTCAGACCATGCAATCAGATGACCATGGCAACCTTGCACAGGTTACCATGGCTTACTCCTGGCAGACGGGTAGTGGAATAAAGCTACATTCGTTAGACTTGGGGAATGATACCACGGATGCTTCTGGAAGGTCACTGGGAGTTGCAACATAGCACAACTTCTTTCCAAAAATAGTTAAATACTAGGTCAGTCCCCACAATAGTTTTCCCTCTTATCTTATTTCACATTATTCAGTTCAGGGCCAAACAAACACAGCTCTTGTCTCTTAATCTCTACTTATTCTGGAAGCAAAATTTTTTTGAATCTTCGCTTAATTATTAAAAAAAAAAAAAAGGAGTGTATTATTTTTCTCGTGTCATGACCAGGAAAGCGAATGCCCCCCAACATGTCTTGGGTGGAAGCCCGAGTCTGGAATGACATCAGAGATGACGAGTGCTGGCCTTTCACGTGTGGAAAGAGAGAATGAAGGGCGCCAGACATTCCATCTGAACCATAAGCCCTGAAATATAACCCCAGCGTTTAAAGTGATAAGACAACAAACAGCAACAAAAGGATTGCGTACACCCATGCTGAAACTGCAAGTAAAACAGAAACTCCCGAGGGAGCGTTGTGTCCTGGCCCGTTCCTGCCTTCCTGTCAAGAGGGAGATAAACCCAAGTGGCATCTCTGAGTTGTTCTTCACTGGGTCCAACAGCTTGTCTCCATACAAGACTCATAAATGAAAAGCTCAGCTTACAGCCACCTTCCTACATCTGTCTGTCCAGACGTGCACAGTTGATGGTGTACCTAGCATAAGAGGGCTTCATCATCTGATGCCCCCCAAGATGGGCATAGCCATTCCTAAGGCGGAGGCGATCTGAACCACGCCTGCTGGGGCATGCTCTCTCCCTTCTTTGGACGGGTGCAGTCGGGACAGCTGGGCGCCAAAGCCTTAATCACAATGCCAGGAAAAGCCCATTTCTTTACCCTTTACGTAGCCCTCACCAGGTGTGGCAGGCCATGTTCTGAATGCTTTGCTAATATTAACTGGTCCTTAAGCCTATGAGATATGCGCTATTAATATCCGGCCTCTGCAGACCCGGGAATCTGGCTGCAGAGCTGTTGTCCCCGTCCTGTCCCTCCACAGGCTCTCACCCTCCAAATGAACGACAGCAGGGAACTTTCTCCCAAGGACAGCGGGCGGTCCTGGGGTCTGTGCCCTGGAGCACTGCAGCCTGCTTTGGAAGTGTGTTTTCCGCTCACACATGCAAGAGCCCCCTCGAAGGCTTTGGTTATGGCAGGCCCACAGCGGCTGGAAGACACTGGCTCTGACTGGTTCCCTCACGGGCCCTCAGGAGTGGCCTGAGCCATCTCAGAGCATCATCCGGAGCATAAGCCGGGCTTTTTGAACTTTTCCACTTACAGGAGAGGGTACCAGTGGGTCACTGAAAACATCCCAAGGCTTTATCTGTTCTGTTTGTATAATTTTTTTCTGAGTCTCTCTGCAAGGATCACTCTCCTGCATGTTTGGGGAAGGAATACAGAGGTGGAGAGGAGAAAGAGAGAGAATCGAGCTCCACCCTTGAATGAAACACTCTTTGAAGCATTAATTAAATCACTAACAGTGCAACCCTTAGAGGCAGATTTAACACGGAACTTCTGTTACCTTATTAAGTCAAACAAGTTAGAAACCATATGTCTCCTAAAAACTGGAACATATTTGTTTACAAACATACACAGTAAGTGACAAGATGTATGGGAAATAAATACGACACCCTCTGAATTTTAAAAGTGAGTTCTTCTTTACGAAGTTAGCAAGTGGAATAGGTAAAGTGATGGATCAGCCGAAGACGAGCATCAACTTCCCTCTCAAGAACTCAGAGAGGAAGTTCCCTAAATAAAATTCAGCAAGCCATGCAGTAGCTTTGCTTTAGATTTTTTTTGTGTGTCTGATTAAGGAGTCATCATTAACATACACCAGTAGTGCTCTATGAAGCCCTGAGGGGGAAGTCTCACTTTTCACGAGTCTTCTCTTCCACTTGCCGGGGGTGAGGCGACTTGGAATCAGACACTCAGAGGACAAGCCGCCCCTGCCCCAGTTGTTCAGGAAGTGAGCTTGGGCAAAGACGGACAGATGGAGGCAGATGATCCCCTGCTATTCATACACCCTTTCATCCCGAGACCTGAAGCCGCTCTCCACACGTCACCACTCCTAATGGGTAGGTAGGTGGCAAGTATTATTTTTCTCTCTGATGCACAGTGTATAAATACCACGGCAGTCAGTGCACTCTGAGTAAGTAATTACTGTTTCCAGCACCGTTTTCCCTAATGCACAGAGACCCTATAGACTGCCATGCAATGAAGTACTGACGGAGGACATCGCAGGCCGAAGGTCTCCTCTGTCCCGGACAAGGCAGGATGTGCGTCTCAGGCGTCATCACTCTTAAAGGCTTGGTTCTCCCTTGTTCTAATTTTAAGATCATACCCC
Source organism: Graphiurus murinus (assembly GCA_004027655.1). Lineage (NCBI taxonomy): Eukaryota > Metazoa > Chordata > Mammalia > Rodentia > Gliridae > Graphiurus > Graphiurus murinus. The sequence continues at coordinate 16,760 of PVLC010029723.1, forward strand.
TTGGCAATTTTCTGCTCACAGATTAAACAAATTAAACAATAAGCATGGGCATCAAAACACTGTGGCGGACACCATCTTGTCTTTCTCTACACAGCTGAACTATATCAAAGTCCGACTACCTACGTTTTTTATTTCTCTTAACAAACTTGCCTCCAGTCTGGCTAGAAACTTGGTTTTGCACCCTCCAAACTCCCACTCTTCCCACGACCTTTCTGATTTCTGGGGAGCCCTCACCCCTCTGTGTCTGGGTGGGGAGCTCCCTCCTCAGTTCCTTGCCGAGACTGGGGTCCGTGACATGAGTGTCACCAGTGAGCAGGGGCCACGGTGCAGGGCTCACTCGATGGCCCTGTCAGTTGTCCCCACTGTCACCAGAAGACCCCTGCCTCAGAGGGGGACAGGGAGTGGAGGTGAAGCGGGTCAGGTGCCAGGTGCGGAGAGCCTGCCCTCCCAACTTCCTTCTGAGCCTGTCCCCTGGCGCCCTGCAGCCCCAACCCACTGTGACATCCAGGACCGACCTCAACGCCCGGCCTCGCCACCTGCTTCTCCCCGGGTCTCTGTTTCTGAAACGGGTATGGTTACACTAACGCCCATGCTTGGCAGTCATTGTTGAGCCTTCCTTCCCTCTGCCCCTCCATGCGTAATTAAGTCTTGTCGAGTTCTCAAGTGCCATCTCTCAAGCTTTCTCTTCTCTTTATTTTCTTGACGCAAACTCTAGGCTCTGGAGCCTCTTGTCCTAAATCATAGAAATAGCTCCATGAACAAACACCTGCTCTTACTTGCTTCTTTCAAAAGACCTTTGCTAAGCTGCAGCTAACATCATTATTTGCTTCGTACCCAGGCCTCTGTTCCTGGTCTCGGCTTTACTAGAGCCCAGAGTAAGAGAGACATACTGTGCTGTTCCAGCTCTCCAATGGCTCACTGTTGCAAATGTAGAGAGACCTCTATCCTCCCCTTCTTTCCCTCCCACAGAGTGTGTCTATATCTCAGGCTGGGGGTGAGAGGCGCCATGGTCCTGCCGTCAAATGCCCACAGGCACAGGCACAGCGAGTTTCTCCTCCCACACTGCACAGACCTCTGGGTCACCTGGCACCCAAAGTGATCGACTTGCTTTTAGGACGTGGATTCATTGAGGGGCCATGATGCAATTGTTAAACCTCCTCAGAGTGCTCTGGATGAATTTTATTTCTTATCCCAGGATCTCTCCGGAACATAGTGGAGTGTGGAGTGGGTGGGAGGAAGGGAGGGAGCGTGCTCTCTGGGCCTGGCTGAGCTGGCGTCAGCTGCAGGTGGACAAGGGGTGACTTCACCATAAGGCTGTACCCTCGTCCTGCGTGCTTCTTTTTCAACTTAAGTCAGTCAAATCAGTTGGCTTCCTTCAGCCCTGGCCCTGGTGTTGTCTCCCCCCAAAATGATCTTTCACTCATACTATTCTTCAGGTTAAGGGGTGGGGGAACTATAGACTAATTCTGTCATTCACTTCCTAGTGTAGTGCAGTAAAAATCAGTTTACAATTGATCACTGTTAGAGTGCTTTTCTGATTAACTAAGAGACATTAACCATATGCATAGCATATAAAGCTCTGTTTCTGGGCAAACTTAATATCAATTAAAGTATAACCAATCCTATGTCTTTTTTTTTTTTTTTTTTTTGTACTAGGGCTTGAACCCAGAGGCATTCTACCTTTTACTTACAGCCCCAGCCTTATTTTATTTTTTATTTTGAAACAGTCTCATAAGTTACTGAGGGTTTTACTAAGTTGCTGAGGCTGGCTTCAAGCCTGTGATCCTTCAGTCTCAGCCTCCCCAGTACTGGGCTTACAGATATATGCCACTGTACTTGGCTCATCTATATCTGCCTCTCCCCCAAAGGTCAAGGTTAGTCCCCTGGGAAACTTTCTCAGATGCTCCAGGTAAAGTAAATCATTCTCTCCACTGGGTTGAATTTATAGTTGACTTTCATTGAAGAATCCACCCCCAGTATGCCCTTCCTGTAGCTTGCTTACCTCTCAGTAAAATATTATAACTGGCTTAATTGTGATTGACTAGCTGTCATTAGTTAGCCGATCTCTTTTTCCCTATAACTCTGGACCCTAACACACGGTAGACATTCATCCAATATCAATTTTACAAGACATAAAATTTCTGTTAATATGTGAGGTATTTGGTTGACTTATTGCCTATTTCAGTGGTTAATTATAATCCTGAAATGTACATGTTACTGGGATATCACAGGCTACCTTTTAAAGAAGTTTCTCTTTTGTTTTTGCAGCTTTATTAAGGTACAATTGACAAAAATTGCATATATTTAATGTATACAATGCGATGCTTTGATATGCATGTATATTGTGAAGCTGTTACTATAATCAAGTAATTAATACCACCTATCATTTCACATCTTTATCTCTTTGTATCTGTGTGGTGATAATACTGAGATCTACTCTAAGAAAATTTCAAATATGCAATATGATATCATTAACTACAGTTATCATGCTGCACACTACATTGCTTGAACTTATTCATCTTATAGTAGAAACTTTATACTCTCTAAACAACATCTTCCTACTTCCTCCAATCCCCAGTCCCTGCAACCCTCTGCTCCTATAAGTTTGAATATTTTGCATTCATCATGTAAGGGAGATCATACAGTATTTTTCTGTGTCTGGCTTATGGCACATAGCATTAGTGCTCTGCAGATTTACTCGTAATGTCACAAATGACAGGGTTTTGTTTTTTCTAAAGCTGAATAATATATGTGTGTGTGTGTATAGCATGTGTGTTTGTTTATTTATCTTTGTTACATTTGCAAGAAGTTTTTTTGGATTTTACTAGGTCTACAATGAAATTACTTGAGAATTCTGCCTAGCTGACCATTAATGTCTAGAAAAAATTCTTACATGACTTTAAAATCCAGTAATCCATTTGAGTTGCCCTTCCTGTAGCTTGCTTACCTCTCAGTAAAATATTGTAACTGGCCTAATTGTGATTGCCTAGCTGTCATTAGTTAGTTAAGTCATATGATGCAACCATCAGGGCTATTAAGAAGTAGGTTTTACTCAATAGCTTTTCAAGCACATTTTTTAATTGTGAAAAAATTCACAATATGATTTACCATCCTAACTATCTTTAAGTGCACTGTTCAATGGTGCTAAGCACATATATATTGTCATGTAACTATCATTATCATCCATGTCCAGAACTCCTTTCATCTTGCAAAACTGTAACTTCATACTTATTAAATAATAAATCC
>PVLC010029724.1:6805-20079 GCA_004027655.1 Graphiurus murinus
CTGGCCGCGAACCCGGATCCTCCGGTCTCAGCCTCCCGAATGCTGGGATTACAAGCGTGCGCCACCACGCCCGGCTTATATAATATTTTTTAGAAAGCAGCATGGCAATACTTGATAAAAATCACAAAGTTATATCTTTGGAGCCAGTAACTTCAAGCCTAGAAATTTATCCTAGAGCTATAATGCAACAGAAGTTAAACAGTATATATCCAAAGATGTACATGGATTTACACCCACTTTCTGCATCAGATTCTAGCATCCCTGCTTCTGGCCCTCCATTCTTGGAGTGCAGCCATGGAAATGTGCTCTTCATACCTGCTGCAGGAAACTTGACCAAGAGCCCGAGCTCGTTTCTCTAGATCCACCACCAGGTGTGCACTGAGACCATGCCTCCACAGCTGTTTTCAGCCAGTGACAGCACAGTGGCAGGGGCTCTGAGGTGACCTGTGGGTTTCCTCCTGTGTGTAACTGTGGCTCAAAGACTCCCCTGTGGCCTGGGCAAGCCTTTACTAGAACTCTCTGAAGTGTTAGACACTTCCACCCTCTCCACTCAGGTGTCCGACCTGAAACTGTAGCCTGAAGGATCTCCCCACTTCCCCTGTGGCTTTGTGTCATTTCGAGTTCCAACTGGAGACTAAAAGTGCACAGTCATCTGGACAAGGGAAATTCACTATAAGGAATTTTTGTTCTATAGGGAACAAGAGAGACTAACTTGTAGGAAGTCAAGAGAACTCTAAATTTAGAGTACGTGAATGGCAGCTATAAGGAGCAGCCACTCTCTTCCCTGCCAGGGATGAGATCCACACCTTACTGGGGGAGCTATGACCACGACTTACTGGTGCGAAGTCCCTGAGGTGTGATACCAGCAGAACTTGCTGGAAACTCACCCTCTCTGGTTACAGAGAAGCCATTCACAGGAAGGCTGCACTACCTGAAAACTTGGTACAAAGCCATCAGAAAGGATGCTGAGGGCGCTGTCCACAGAAAGGGGCCTCCCCAGAGTCTCTACTTCAAAGCCCCAAAAGAGTGCAAGGGCTGCCAAGGCAGGACACTGGCTGGCTAGTTAGGCACGGACCATTCACAGCTCGGCTGTATTTATGTGTATTCCCACTGGCCTAGTCATGTTCATCTGCTCTCTGCCTCAGTTTTCTAAGATTTCAGATCACTGTCAACAATTAAATCTCCCTAATTTCATCTAAATGTGAAAAGGCCTAGGTCCTCATTGTGTTCTCCAGCAGCAGAACTCCTTCACGTTCTAGGCCCCCAAGCTTCAGCTCCCTGAATTGGTCCAAACAGAGCTAAACTCAGCAGATCAGGATGCCCCTTCTGTTCCATTGCTTGTGAACAGCCCTGCAGGCCTGAAACATGCATGTCTTGGCGATTGCAAAGGCAGGCAGACAAGAACTGAAATCAGGGTCCTGGAAGGCTGGGGTTCCCTATGGGGCCCCTGACCAGAGGGTAAATTTGCAGGTGCCTTTCCATGCTGTCTTTGGCCTCAAAGCCAGATCACCTGGATTAAGATCTTGGCTCTGCAACTTAATACTCTGGGCATATTATTTACCCTGTCTGTGCCTCAGTTCTCCCATTTGCAAGTGGGAATAATGATTGTGCCTACCTCCTTCCTCCAATGAGTTAATATTTGCAAAGCACCTGGAGCAGTGCCTGGCCCAGGGTTGCAGCTTGGGGAAGTTGAGCATGGCTTTTATTCACTGGTCATCCAGTGCCCAATGCCCAGCAGCCAGGAAGAGACTGAATCAGAGCTGGCCCAGCATGGCACTTCAGAAGCATCTCAGGTGACTGTTATATGAGTCAGGGTTGGCAGCTGTACCCTACACAGGCTTCTCAAGCTGCCACAGAGTCTTGTGTATATGTCTGATTCCACCCTGGCCTGTGACCCCCAGAAGGGCAGCAACAGGCAACACCACCTCCCCTTCCTGGCACCTGACAATAGTGTTCAGGAAATGTTTACTGAAAATGACGGAGTTATAAGGATTGGTTCTGCACACTTTTCTTAGGGCTATCCAGCAGATAGGTTGCTGGGACCAGTCCTCTCAACCTGTCTTGTGTGCTCCGGATAAAGTCCTGGAAAGGGGTCCCCAGCATCTTCTGAGATTGCTTCTAGCTGCCACTGGAGGTGGCCCTCAGCCATCTCTCCTCAGGTCCAGACCAGCCTGCTCAGTGTCTGGCACACTGACTATCCTACACGGGTCCCCAGGAGAAAAATCACCCTGCCCTGAGGTCTGGCCTTAGCCCCTGCAGAGGGCCCACCCCATCCTATGAGCCTCCTCCTCCTAACCCTGGAGACCACAGCTCCCTCCACCCCTATGCATTCTGACTCTGGCCCTTAGGCTCTCCCTGCCAGCCGAATGCATGTCAGGAGCCATCTGCTGCCTAAGCTACTGGCAGCTACCGGGAACATGCTTGCATACATATAAATCGGTTGTTTTGTCTCATGGTAAGATCTTCAGTTGAGCAAGGGGAGATTTGCTAAGTTATTCAGAGGTCACTGTGACCTGAGGAAGGCTGAACTGATAGCCCAGGGGAATGGCCATACAGAAGAGCCTGGAGATTTCGAAGGCAATCCAGCAAGTCTGCAGCCTAGGGAGGAAGCTGCCGTGATGTAGCCTCAGGCTCGGTGCTCAGGAGAGCACCAGGCCCATGACCCTGAGGGCAAAGCTGGGGTGGCCCTCAGCAGAGGTGGCAAATTGGGTCCTGGTGGCTTCCATGTTAATTGCCACAAAACCCCTAAAGCAAGGCAGGGATTAGTCCCTGAGTCCAGAGGGAAGGAGAAGCTCCAGAGAGGTTAAGTGAGCCTACAGAAGTGGGGGCTGGGATGGAGACCCGGGCACAGGGTGAGGACATGTGCACCCTGTGTCATTGTCTCCAAGGCCACACGGCCTCAGCAGGGAGAGGCATCACAGCAGCGCCCTTTTGTGGAGTGTCCGAGCCTCCTAGAGGCCGAGGGGAGCCCTGCCCCGGCTGGGGTGTTCTTGGAGATCAGATATGAAGCAGTAGCATGTGGGACACCCAGGAACCCTGACTGGGCATTTCAGCTGCAGCTGCGTCCCCAAAATCTCACTCTTTAAACTTTCTCTAAGCAGAGAATAAAATAAGATCTTTTTGGAAAAGGAAGCTCTGAACCACCTGGGGCCCCTGCAGAATTCAGGTTCCCAGGCCTGCTGCTAAATATTCAGTGAGACCCAGCAAGCTGCTGCTTCCCCAGGCTTCTCCTGGAGGTCATTCTGCACCCTGAGCTTGAGGTCACCGCTCTTGGATGAGCCAACCCTGAGGTTAATGTTCTTTAAATAATGAAGAAGCAGAGCCCCTCAACCCCTTGGCTCCTTCTGAGGGAAGGACATTGCCACATCTGAGGCAGAGGTCTCCTGCTGGTACCATGAAGCCCACCCATGTGGCCTCTGCCCACCAGCTAGAACCACACAAATCACACACCACACATACAACACATATACACATACCATATAGACAACCGCACACACCACAGAATACACCCCACGCACAATGCGTACAGCACATACACATATACAACCACACACACCACATTATACACCACAGACACAGTACATTTAAACATACCACACACAACACATAAACATACCACATATACAATCCCACACATACCACACACATGCTACATATATACACCACACACATAACCACACATGCCACACATACCACATACAGTACATACCACACAACACATATACCGTACATTTCACATACACCCACTAATATGACACATATGCACACATAAACCATACACACCACACATATTCTACACACACCTATACACCACACTATATACATACTGTTACCATTCCACGCATACCCCAGAGGGCACTGGAAAGTTCTGCCCAAGTAAGGGTGCTCTGAATGCACTGGCCCCATCGGATTACAAGATATTCAAAACAGAAGTGCGGGGAAGCTGGGCAGCCCCGAGTGGGCTTGAGGGAGCTCAGGGGTCCTCAGAGTGGGCAGCGAGAGGGCTCTGCTCCTACGGCCTGGTCAGCAGCCCTGCTTGCTGGTGCTGGCATCCCCACATCCTCCCCCTTGACAGTGGGCTGAGCAGCACGATGGGCTCAGCCACAGCCCTCCCTGGATTTGAAAAGGGAAGGGTCACTTGCACACGAAGCTTTCTAGATCAAGGGTGTCATTTTTTCCCCCTTTCAGTCCCCTAATAGGAATCCAGAAATTTGGGCCCTGAGTGAGGCTGGGTGGAGCAGAGCCCACCACCTGAAAGTTGGTGGTGGGGGAAACCTTTGCTGTTTCCAGGCACAGTTTTGAGAGTCATTTGTCACCATAGTATTATCTACCTGGCCCTGCTGCTCTACCACACCTAAAAGCCAAACCACCATAAGGGTTAAACTCGCTCTGCTCAGACAAGCCATGTATTCTGAGTGCTAACTGGAAGTGGGTTGTGAATGGCTCATTAGTAGGAGGCGAGAACTCTGCTCCTTCCTGCAAATCCTTAAGGCTTAGGCCCCTACAGCCCAGGGCCCGCAAAGCTACAAAACCTTTCTGAAAAACAAACATCAAACAACGATTGTGTGCAACACCAAGCTATAAAAATGCTTTGTTTATGGGAGAGCAAGAATTTCTGTCTTTCTTCCTTTATTTCCCTCCACCACACCACCACCCCCTGCTCCCACTGTGGAGGGAGCATAAACTCAACAGAGGTGACAGTTGGGAAATGAGCAAAATGGGGCAGGGAAAGCTCCATCTCTTGGTGCTTAGCCCTCCCCCACCTTTCACACCCATCCCTTGCAAAGCTGAAAGCAACACGCAGATGCAGGAGCCGGTTCCATTCGTGAGGTTGCAGGCCCGCCCCTCTGTTCCCATGGCAGCCTGGCACACACACCATGCACTCTTCACACTGCCTTCTGTCTGGCTCCTTGTCTGGCTCTCCCAACTGCTCTGCGAATGGCTTGTGGACAGGGCTTCTTTCTTATATCCTGGGCACCTGGCTCGGTACCCCACCCAGCATAGGTCCTCAGTGATTGGTAGGTGGGCAGGTGCATGTGTGGGAAGACAGAGCAAGGGCAGAGAGGTGAGAAAGGTGCACCGTGGGGTGAGATCTGGGACCTGAGAGCCACCCTATCCAAAAGCATTTCCTGAGCACCCATTGTATATAAGTCACAGCTCAAGGCTCTGAGGACAAGTCCAGTTTGTAAGATGCATCTACCAGTTCACAAACACCTTGGTATACATTACTATTTTTTACTTCATAACACCTGGGTGAGGTCAATCATACATAAATTGTCTTGTTTTAAGAATGGGTACACAGTTGGGCATAGTGGTACATGCCTATAACTCAGTACTTGGGAGGCTGAGACAGGAGGATTGCAGGTTAGAGACCAGCCTCAGAAACTTAGCAAGGCCCTCAGCAATTTAGAAAAACCCTGTTTCAAAATTTAAAAAAATAATTAAAAAATTAAATAGGACTGGGGGTATAGCTCAGAGGTAGAATGACCCCTGGGTTCAATCCCTAGTACCAAAAAGAATGGGTGCCCAGAATTTATGTGAGAGGCAACAAAAAGGGCAGCAGCCTCGGGCCATGCATCTTGCTTTGAGTCCTGCGTCTGCCTGCAGCCAACTGTGCAGCCTTGGGAAGCCAAGGCATCCTGGTTTAGAAAAGAATGGGTTGGGTCTGCAACTGCACACTTTTTCAATGCCCCAGAAGGGCACATGCTGCAACCAGGAACTGCTTCATTAACTGAGCAAAAAGTGTGCAGCTGCCCTAAGTCTGAGGACAGGCTCAGGCCTGGAGGATAAACTGTTTCAGAGAGAGGGGCCAGAGACCATGACTGCCCTGTTTCTTTGTCCTCAGAGCATCCTACAGGACCCAGGCCAGGAGACTCACAGTGAAGAAATGCAGGAGTGAAGAACAAGCGCTCCTCATGGGGCAGTGTCCAGAAATCCAGGAGGTTCAAGAGCTAGCATTAAACCTGAGCCAAGGAGAGGGTGTGACTGGTGGGCAGCTGCTGCGGTCGTTACTGAGAACACTGTGAGTCCCAAGAGGACTGGACCTGGAAAGAATGTCGACTGCTGGTGGTGTCACTCTGTCCCTGACCTCACCGTAGCCACAGAGCGAGGGACCACTTGACGCCAACCTGTCATGTCTCTACCAACAACCCTTCATTCATCCGCAGACATTCCCTGAACCACTACTATGCACCAGGCTCTATTAGAGGCTCTGGAAGAATAGCAATGGGCAAAATTCCCTGCCTTTATATTCTAGCAATGAACAAAGAATGAAAGAGCAGGGGCTAGGAAGTGCTGGGTTGAGGGAATGGGTGCTTTCCTAAATAGGGTGGCGTGAGATGTCTGACACCAAGAAGGCAACACAGTAGCAAAGAGGGAGTGAGCCAGGTGGAAGTCTAGAGAAAGAGCATTCAAGGGCAGAAGCCCAGCAGCAGGAGGCTCCCTCCTGCCAAGGATGGCCACCTCCCTGACGGCAGGGGTCATATCTATTCTGTTCCCTTACATATGAGGGCCTAGCATCACTGCCGCTGCTTAATGGGATGGCATCAAACTAAAAAGCTGCTGCGTAGCTAAAGAAGCAATCAAGAGTCTGAAAAGGGAGCCTACAGCATTGGAGAAAATTTTTGCCAGCTACTCCTCTGGTAGAGGAAGACTAATATCTAGAGTATACAAAGAACTAAAACACACACACACACACACACACACACACACACACACACACCAAAAAAAAAAAAAAAAGTCTAAAAATAGGCAAATTAACTGAATAGACAGTTCTCAAAAGAAGAAATATAATTGACCAATAAATATGTTAAATATATGAAAAAATGTTCAACATCATTAGCAATTAGGAAAATGTAAATGAAAACTACGCTCAGATTCCATTTAACTCCAGTTAGAATGGCAACCATCAAGAATACAAACAATAAATGCTGGCAAGGATGTACAGAATAAGAACTCTTATACATCATTGGTGGAATTGTAAATTAATACAACCACTATGAAATTCAGTATGTATGTTCATTAAAAGACAAGGAATCAAGCCGGGCGTGGTGGCGCACGCTTGTAATCCCAGCATTCGGGAGGCTGAGACCGGAGGATCCGGGTTCGCGGCCAGCCTCAGCTACCTAGTAAGGCACTCCGCAACTTAGTGAGACTCAGTTTCAAAATAAAGAATAAAAAATAGGGCTGGGGGTGTAGCTCAGAGGTAGAATGCACCGGAGTTCAATCCCCAGTACCGCAAAAAAAAAAAAAAAAAAGACAAGGAATCAAACCACCATAAGACCCAGCTATATCACTCCTCTCATATTCTAATTAAAGTTAGAATAATATAGCAATACATGTTTACAGCAGTACAATTTAAAAATAGCCAAATTATGGAGCCAACACAATTGTTTCAACAGAAGAATGGGTAAATAAAATGGGGCATATACACGCAATAGAATTCTACTCAGTCATAAAGAAAGACAAAATTATGCCACTTGAGCTGTGTGTGATGATGCACACTTGTAAGCCCAGTACTTGGGAAGCTAAGATGGGAGAATCCAGGTTTGTGGCCAGCCTCAGTGACTTAGTGAGAGCCTCTGCAATTTAGTGAGACCCTGTTTCAAAATAAAGAATAAAAAAATAGGACTGGGGGTATAGCTCAGAGATAGAATGCCCCTGGGTTCAATCCCTAAAACTGCAAAAAAAATCTGCCATTTAGTTATATGTTTTCTCTCATGTGTGGAAGCTAGAGAGAAAATAGGAAACATAAGGGGCTTTGGGTGAATTGGAGACCAGTAGAAGAGTGGAAAGAGATTGGGTAATGTTTTGGCACTATGTAAAGGTATTACTATAGCATGTATGGGGTGTGAGGTGGAAAGCAATACACCAGGAGCTGTATGCATGTATGTTTGTATCACATTGAATTTCACTATGATATATAATAATTTTAATGCACCAATAAAAGTATATAAATATATATCTAGTGAGAGAGAGAGAGAGAGAGATATCAAGACATTCTGGTTGAACATCTGGAGGAAAGGATACAGTTTACTGGCTCTCTGGTTGGTTTGATTCCTCTCCAGGATGGAGAGGAATCAAAGACAGAAGTGAAACAGGAGACAGGCAGAAGGCAGTGTACCCAGGGGGGAAAGAACAGGAAGCTGGATGCTGCCATGGGAGTCTGTGGGCCAGTGACTTACAAGGTGAAGCCAACATCACTATGTCTCACAGTTTATTTCTGTCAGGAACCTCAGAGATTCTGCTGCACTGTCCTTAGCTCTCCTAGACCCTGGAAGCAATGGTTAACTCTTGTCTGTCCACATGGGGACAATGCCACATCTCTACATTCCAGATAGGTACTAGTTTGGTACCTTTTACATCTATTCTCATTGTGTGTGTCGGGGGGTGGAGTAGGTACTGGGGATTGAACATAGGGGCATTCTACCACTGAGCTACACCTCAGCCTCCCTTTTAATATTTTTTACTTTGAGACAGGGTCTCACTAGATTACCCAGGTTAGCTTCGAACCTGCAATCCTCCTGTCTCAGTCTCCGCCGTACTGTGGTTACAGGTGTATGCCACAATGCCTACTTACATCTATTCTCATTTAATCTTCACAATACTATAATGGGAAGATTCTGTTTGGGTTTGGATTGGTTTGGTTTTAGTGTTAGAGATCAAACCCAAGGCCCAACACATTCTAAGCACACATCCTACCACTGAGCTACACCTCCAGCACAATGGAGAGATTCTTACTTCCACTCTATAGCTGAGAAAAATGAGATGGAAAGGTGAAATCCTTATCCATGGCATCAACTCAATGCCCAGGACCTCTTCTATTTCTGCCTCCCTGACTCGATGAGGCCTGGCCCACAGCGAAACGGACGCCTTATTGGGAAGGTCCCACAGGGCACAGGGCTCCCGGCTCCTAGTCAAGTGCTCGTTTCACTACAGCAGTTTCTCATGGCACCTATGAGCCTTCATTTGTTGGTTTTCTCTTTCTCTCACTGTCTCTGTGTCTCTCTTGCTTGAGACTTTACGTGTTCTGGTTGTTTTAAGATCTTTACCAAGTCTACACATCCACAGTTCCCTCAGGTCAGGCCCGTGCTGGGGTTACATGGAGGAGCCTGCCCACGAGGGGCTCACAGCCTCCTGCTCAGTCTCTAGCAGCCATCAGGGTCCTGACTGACCCCCAGGGATGGGGTGGTGGCAGGACAAGGTGAGTGTGAGGGCGCAGGGGCATACTGGGAAACAAAGTGACTCTTCCTCCCCTCCACTTCCCTTTTCCCTTTCTTCCTTTTTCTTCTCCCTCTTCTCACCTATATGTGGAAGCTAAAGCTTATCTCAGAGAAATAGGAAGCTGAATCAGTTTACCAGAGGCTGGGGAGGAGAGAAGGGAATGGGGAGAGGATGGTAAAATGTTGCAGGGTGCCCAATGTTCTATAACACAGTAGTATAACTATGGTTGATAACAATTAATTATATACTTCAAAATAGAGAGGATTTTGAATTCCCAACACAAAGAAATGATAATCGCCTGAGGCAATGGATATGCCAATTACCCTGATCTGATCATTACACCTTGTATACATATATTGAAATGCCACAATGTACCCCATAAATATGTATGACTATTATGGGGCTACTAAAAGTAAAGTATAGCCAGGCATGGTGGTGTATGCTTGTAGTCCCAGTACTTGGGAGGCTGAGATTGGAGGATTGGCAGATTCAAAGCCAGCCTTGGCAATTTAATGAGACTCTCAGCAACCTAGTAAGACCCTGTTTCCAAATAAGAAATAATATTGAGCTGGAGGTAAAATGCCTCTGGGTTCAATCCCCAGAGAAGAGAGAGAGAGAGAAAGAAGTAAGTAAAATGCCTCTGGGTTCAATCCCCAGTGAAAATGAAAAAAAGAAAGAAAGAGAAATATATATATATATTTTTTTTCGGTACTGGGGACTGAACTCAGGGGCATTCTACCCCCAAGCTATACCCCCAGCCCTATTTTTTATTCTTTATTTTGAAACCAAGTCTCACTAAGTCGAGGAGTGCCTCACTATGCAGTTGAGACTGGCCTCGAACCGGGATCCTCCGGTCTCAGCCTCCCGAATGCTGGGATTACAAGTGTGCACCACCACAACGCCCAGCTGAGAAATATATTTTAAATAAACATTTGCTTCCATCTTTTGTTTTCCAAATGTCCTCTTAGACCTTCAGGGGAACAGATCTGGGAGGAAACATCAGGAGAGTGATAACCAGGCTTCCTTGCTCAGGTGAAGGTTCTTTTGGTGGTAGAGGGGAAGAGGTGAGAAACAGGCTCTGGGCCCTGCCTCCTAGCTGAGCCCCTGGGATATGGCAAAACCCCAGTGGACTGAGGGATGTGAGAGCAGGGGGATTGACCATATTTCCCTGGGAGGGACCAGGTTGAGGAGTGGAGGTGTGGAGAGCTGAATAGAGCTCTCCTTAGCTCTAAACGATCCAGAGCATCTGTGACTCAAGGCTACCAAGGGTTCCATGAATCCAAATCCAAGCAAGTCCATGGGGAATGTGAGTCCTCTTATGGGGATTTCCTGGCTGCTTCCCAGGAACCTTTCAGCAGGTACCCAGGTAACAATGAGCACAGACGACAAGGAGGGCTAGTGGCCGCACATCTCCTGTGCAGAAACACTCCCTCTACCTCCTTCTAGGACACACTCCCAGGGAACAGGAAGGAGAACCCTGAAATGATTGAAAGCAACTTGCTGCATTTCTTGGTGGAATTAGAGTTTCAAATAAAAATGTAAAAATTAGAGCAACATGAAATTGCTTTTCTTGTCCAGCTGAATAAGAGGCCAGCAAAATGCCATGGGAGTGAGGGAAAGGGTCATACAGATTATACTGGGTTTGGAGGCAGGAGGGGGGGTGTATGACGAAAGAGAGCTTTCTGAAGAAGGTAAGACTGAAATCAAAGTTTTTAAGATTCTTGGTATGTATGCCAATTTAAATTTCCACTAGTATTGGATCCTTTTGTAATCAAGACAGATCTCTATCCAAGAGAGGTGAAACAAGCATCCCTTGGATTCTCAAGGCCCTTTGGGAACCTCTCAGGGGCTCCTCAAGGTCTGGATATGTGCTCTTGACTGTTCTAGAGTGACAAATTTGCATGACCTGCAGGAGCTGACTGGACATGGCTTCCTGCAGGTGCCCTGTTTGGCCAGCAGGGAAAGCAAGCTTGTCAAGGCCCAACACATCTTGGGCTACAGTAGTCCCAGAGTGGAGAAGGGCACCAGGAAGCCAGAGGGGCTGATTGTCTCAGCATTCTAGGGAGCAGACACCTTTGTGAACATCAGGCCACTCCTGAATGTCTGTCCTTCCTTCTCAAAACTGGGCCTAATGCTACATTTTTCTCTTGACAGTTCTGGGTGCTACCCAAGTGTTCTCCTGACTTGTACCAGGGCAAAGAAAGGTAAGAATTGATGATCCATCCTGGTTTCCAGGGGCCTTTTAGAATGGCTGGGCACTAGGGTGGGGCCTCTGGGGTTTCTCACATGGACTTTCCAAGCCTGTGAGCTACAAAGAGTTCTCCATCAACTGAGTCACAGTGGCAGATGTTGAAAAATAATTATAGGCAAAGATATGTCTTGTTAGGGAAATGCAAACCAAAACTGCACTGAGATCCCATCTCACTCCAGTTAGGATGGCAATCATCAAGAACACAAATAATAATGAATGCTGGCAAGGATGTGGGGAAATAGGAAGCCTATTACACTATTGGTGGGACTGCAAACTAGCACAGCAGCTATGGAGATCAGTGTGGAACTTTCTCAGAAGGTTCAGAACAGAACTACCATATGACCCAGCAATAGAGCTCCTGAGCATCTTCCCAAAGGAAATGAAATCAAAACATTATAATCAGACCTGCATATCCAGGTTCATAGCAGCACAATTTACAATAGCCAAACTATGGAATCAGCCTAGATATCCGTCAATGGGTCACAAAACTTTGGTATATATACACAATAGAATTTTACTCAGTCATAAAGAAGAACAAAGTTACATCATTTGCAGGAAAATGGATGGAACTCAAGAATATTAGACTTAAGTGAGTATGCCCAGTCCCAAAGAACGAGTAGACGTATATTCTCTCTTATATGTGGAAGCTAAAGAGATCTTCAGAGATAAGGTCATCATCAGATAGATGAACAGAGACTCCAGGGGAGTGACTGAGGGGGACTAGGGAAGGGAGGAGGGGAGATGAAGTCATAAAGAATGCAATAGTAGAAATAATGCTATGAATTATACAAAATTGCCAATTCCAGTCTCAAAAACTTGGGGGGTTAGGGTGGGGGGAACCTGTGGAAAGGGCAACAAGAGTCATGTGCATGTATTTTTCTAATACTCTGTACCTCAATATGATGTAAAATACAATGCACTCAATAAAAATGAATAAATAAATAAACAAAAAGATGTGTATTGTACTAATTGAACAGAGATTAAGCTAATGTCCTCTGGAATTGTTACTACTAGTAAAGATAATAAATTGTAGACCCATCGTATGATGAAATATTATTTAGCCATGAAGGGATAGTTAATGGCATGGAACAGTGCTCACTTGAAATGTGTTAGTTCTCCACTGATTTTCCAGAATCATGCTGTGCCCAGCACCCAGAATGTTGACCTCAATGGTCCACATCACCTTGACTCCTTGGCCTTCTGACAGCAAGTTGGGTTTGGAATGTGAGATACTGCTGAGAAATAGAAGGATGGGAGGAGAGCCAGGTTGGGACCTGTTTCACTCTTTCCCTGTCTCAGCACCTCCAGGACTACAGCTCTCCCTGGACAATGCCGACTCGACTCTGTTACCACTGTTTACTCTTGCCCATTTGGTCCTAAGGGTGATAACAGCTTCCTGCTATTGCCAACTCCTGGGTGATTCAGCATCCTTTGTTGGTCTTAACTTTGTCCACATGTCTGAAAAATCATCCCTCACTAAATGGTTCTTCATCTAAACCATTTGTAAGAATGTTGTTTCCTGTAGGACTCACATGTTAAGCAAAAGGAAAAGAAGACAGAAGTCAGAAAGAAAAGGTGTGATGCTTATCTGTATTATTTTACTGAACCCTCAAAGCGATGCAGAGAGATACAGCAGAAGGTAGTGTTGAGACCAGATTCAAATTTAGAAAGTGCTTGAAAGAATGCGCCTCTCTAGAAAGGGGAAGGATATGCTGACAAAGGACAGGGGATGAAGCCACATGAGATATTTATTCCATTTAAAATCCCCATTTTTTTTTTTTTTTTTTTTTTTTTTTTTTTT
>PVLC010029725.1:0-19996 GCA_004027655.1 Graphiurus murinus
TACTCAGCCATAAAGAAGAACAAAATCATGTTCTTTGCAGGGAAATGGATGCAACTGGAAAACATTATGTTAAGTGAGATTAGTCAGTCACAAAGAGTAAAGAAGCATATGTTCTCCCTAATATGCGGATGCTAGGGAGAAGATGGGGCATAGGAGGGTCTCCAGATGAAAAGGAGAGATCCTCGATAAGCAAAGAAGTCGATTTAATTGTAGCGAATGCATGGGGCAGAGGGACACCCTAAGGCACATGATGTACTTACACAATCATATCAAGGTCACTCACTGAAGTGAACCTGAGGGGGAGGGAGGGGGAGGGAACAGGGTGGGAATTGGGGAAGGGGTCAAATGAGAATTGTGTGCAAATATGTTGTTAACAACTTGTACTTAACAAAGATGTATGCTATATTGCACGAATTACTACAATAAAAATAAAAAACAGAAAAGTCTGTTTTGAAAGGTAAACATTCTTAATTGTGCTTATCATTATTTTCTTTTGTGGATTTTGATTTTGTTATTATATTTAGGAAGTCTTTTCTGAACCTTCAATCACAAAGATTTTCTCCTATGCTTTTTTCTATAAGTTTTGTATTTGAATTTATTGTTTGCTCTTGGTTTATTTCTGTTAAGTGGTACCTGGTACAAACGCAAGTTCAGATTTCTGCATATGGTTGTTAGATTATTCAGCATTATTTGTTGAAAAGACATTCTTCATAGCATGCCTTTGCACCTTTGCCAAAAGTTGAAAATCAATGTGTGGGTCTATTTAATTGCATTTGTCTATCCATTTTAATGTCATACCATAAAGTCTAGATTTCTGTGGCTTTGTAATAGATCATAAAATTACATACTGTTAGTCTTTTGACTTTGTAATTTTTCTCCCAAAGTTGTTTTGTCTTTTCTAGGTATTTTGTATTTTTGTATGCATTTTAGAAACAAGTTGTTAATTTTTTCAAAAGCCTGCTGGGGTTTTGACTGTGATTGTAGTGAATCTATAGATCAACTTGGGGAAAATTTACATCTTTATAATAGTAAGTATTCTGATTTGTAAGCATAGTATGCTATGTCTTTACATGTTTATAGATCTTTTAAAATTCTCTCAGCAATTTTTATTGATTTCAATGTCATTTTTACATATATTTGATCAGATTTGTCCATAGTATTATATTTTGCTATTATAAATTATATTGTTCTATTAATTTTAGTTTTTTGTTGTGGCTATATTGAAATAGAATCGATTTTTGTATGTTGATTATGTATCTTGAAGCCTTGGAAAACTTAGTGTATCATTTTTTTTTGCCTTTAGATTCCATGAGATTTTTTATGTATATAATTATGATCTTCAAATAAAAACTTATTTCTCTTTTTTTTTAATCAACTTTTAGTTAATCTTATTTGTTTTCGTGCCTTGGCTAGAACCTCCACTACAATATTGAATAGTGAGAACAAGACATTCTTGTTTTGTGTGTAATCTTAGAAAAGCATTCAGTTTTTCACCAGTAAGTATTATTTTAGCACCACATCTTCATAGACAACCATTTTCAGATGTCAGAAGTTGCCTTCTATCTCATTTTTGAAAGTTTTGTTTTAAGCTCAATTTTTTATTTAAGTCATATCCTTTATGATAAAAATAAAGTATATTGGACATCATTTTATACAAATAAAGAAGGTGAGGTGAAGGACCCAGATACTTTTCTCATCTGTGTGCAAAGTAGTGGTTCAAACCAATGTTGTGGTCCCCAGTGCGGTTTCCTGGAGCTTAGAAGGTAGCTGTCTCTATTTTCACTTTTTATGAATTACCTCATTTAATATTCATAGTTGCTCTATGAAGTAGCTATTAGTGTTATTCTTATATTACAAATAAAGGAGGAGAGATGCAGATAGTTGAAATAACTTATCTTCTAGCAGGCAGCTCAGCTAGTACATGCAAGGACCAGCATTCAAATCCAGAGAGTCTGAAGACTTACCTCTTACTAGACTCAAAACCTATCATAAAGAGTTTTGAGACCAAGATTTTATTTTTCAGGATGAGCGCTTTGATTGTTTAAATTGGAATAAGCAGTCTCCCTTCTATCTTCTTCTTTTTCTCATGTAAATTCATCTGGCCAATTAGAAGGGAAGTCCATGACCAATTTCAGTAAACTAGACAAGCTCAACGAATATGTTTTGGGTGGGCCACCCACATCTGCAACCTGCTACACCAGAAAGTAATTCTCAGAGAGTTTACATCTCAGAGAAAATAATTCTCAGAGAGTTTATATCTCACAATGCCCTGGCATTTAGAATAGTGTATGGCACACAGTAGCTGCTCAATAAATACTTGTTAAATCAAATGAATAAATGTGGATAAGCTAGTCAGGGCTAAGGAGAATTCAGAGCAACCCTGCATGTTCTGGCTTCTATTTTCTCCCCAAAGTTTCCCATCACATGCCACCTAGGTGGACTCTTGGTCTATTAAAGAGTTGAACTATACAGAAATTAACTGATTGTAGAAGACCTGGTTCTCCTCGTACCTGAGGTCACCTAAGGACACCCAGGATGGCCTCACACTGCCATGAGGTTGGCCCTGTATCAGGCACAGTGCAGTCAGCCTTGCTGAGTTGTTGGGAGAACTGAAAATAGTATCCATAATTCTTGGACCTGAGCCCCTCCTAGTCTCTCTCTAAGGGATCAAGTTTCCCAGCTGAGCACTAATAGGACAGCTCCAAAACTTCCATATCCTACCTTCAAATCCACATGTTTCACCAAATCATTAGTTTCATGTTTCCTTAAAAAAGTTCCTTGAAGACAACATGACAAATTTAACCCTCACTGTCCTTGCTAAAATTATCCCTGTGTAGGAAATAATCATATTTCCAATTCATTTTTCAATTGCCCTGCCTAAAAAGGTGTATAAATTCATAACAAAGCAGGAATATAGAGAGCTATAAAACCCACTCTCTAGTATTAAATGTTAGGAGACATTTAATAAGTGATTAGTGGTACTAGTGGTTTACTCTTTGGTATGGACCAGACAGAATTGTACTGTAGAACAAACTGAGCAGTGCTTGATTCCCTCACCCAGAAGAAAGGGTGGAGAGCCTGGGGACCAGGAGTCACAAAGTGTATAATTCTAGTGTATAAAGAATGAGGTTGTTTACTTAACAGTGGGTAAAAAAAGTATCAAACAAAACTCACCATTAAAACTTGCTGCACAATGTTACACTTCCTAGAAAATTAATTCAAAATGTCATAAACATATCAAAGTCAGTCACTAAACTGAACCTGAGAAGGAGGGAGGGCAAGGGAGTGGGGCAAGAATTGGGGAAGGTTTAAATGAGAAATGTGTGCATGTATGTATTTACCAGCTTTTACCTAACAAAGATGCATGATTACAATGTACCAATTTAAAAAAATAGAAAAATAAAAAATATACAATCTAAAAAGAACAAAAAATAAATTGCTATAGCCATGGAGCATAGTTGCTATTTTTAAATATTTTTATATTTTAATTCAATAAAATATGATCACTGTCCGTTAGATTATTTTAACTTGCCTTTCAGAGCCAGCAACAAGATGTTGATTTTCTTTTTGTAACTCTATATAAATACTCTCAGGAAATCTGAATTGTCTACATCCTCTTTTCTTTCACAAAATTTCAGTCAGTGATTAATAAATTTCGGACTCTTAAAACAAAAAAAAATACAAAAATGTCATTTATTCAGCCATTTATTCAGAGAAGAACTCTTTATTAATAAATTGCTTTGTAGTCTGTGCCTGGAGAGATATATAAAATATGTAAACTAAGCTCCCTCAACTTGAGTTTATAACTAACATAAACCAACAGAGTTACACATTCATTAATGTAAGCTCAAAAGCGAAGCTTAAAGAGTAATATTATATTCATGGTAAATCAAGATTAAATAGTATATTCAGGTCAGTTTAGACATTCTGATGTTATGCACTATTTTTTTCCCCATAGAAGAGCATAAATTCAAGCCATATCTAATCCATCACTCAATCGCATGAGGCCCCAGGGCCTCCTCAGCATGAGTCTGATGCAGGTTCTCACAAAGCAGCTACTATGCTCCAGGTGTTTAGAAATTCAATGGCTCTTGATTAAATGAAATGATATTTTCCTTCCTCCGTCCCTTTACCTCATTTTTTTTTTTTTTTTTTGTGGAGAACATACTTGCTATAAAGCACAACTCCTGATATCAGGGATTCAAAGACAAATAAGAAATGTCCCTTGCCCTGATTGGGCTCATATCTGAGTCCAGAAAACTGGCCAGAGACAATTACACTAAAAGTTAAGTTAAGTAGGGGTGAGATTTGAATTGAATACTCAAGAGTACAGGGGGAAATATGTTTATTTCAGGAAAACAGCAGAGTTATGATTTTCAGGGAGCAGGTTCTGTAGCAGCATGACCATGGCTAAGGGGAAGGCTAAGGCAAAGGATATTCAAAATGACCAAGAGGGTCAGGCACCCACCTCACCATGTTATGGAGTATAAAAGGGAGAATGCTATATTGTTATAAGTCTACCTCTTGTAAAAATAACTTTACAGAGATGTAATTCACATACCATATAATTCATCCATTTAAAGTATATAAGTCAATGGCTTTTGCTTTATTCAGAGTTGTGCAATCACCTTCAAGATCAATTTTAGATAATTTTTTAACACCTCAAAAGCAAAATTTATTTATTTGGCTATCATTTCCTATTTCCCTAGCCCTAAGCAACTGCTAATGCATTTCCTATTTTTGTAGATTTTCTTAACCTGAACATTTCATGTCAATAGAATCATATAATATGTGATATATTATGACTGCCTTTTTTCATTTAGCACAATGTTTTCCAGGTTTACCCTGTTATAGCATGTTACATTACTTCCTTTATATGACCAAATATAATATTGTCTATATGCATATAACACATTGGTTTATCCACATGAATGGACACTTGGATTATTTCCACATAAATCTATATCTGACTATGAATTTGAGTACAAAATTGAACAAAGAAATAAAACCAGCCAATCCATGCCCTGTGTTATCAGAAATACCATCACTGCCTATGAGGCTGCAAAGTCTTTCAACCAGAACAGAACACATTGCTTATTATACCACTTACTGAAAAACAATGGATACATTTCCACCCAAGAAAGCCTGAGAAGCAATTCATCAACCAAAGAGTTGCTTAAAGATATTTTTGTTTGAGGTTATTTTTTTTTTAAAAAAAAAAACAAGGTCATGGAAGGGGTTAATTATATAATTATAATATAAAGACTGCTGTCATTACCATACTCCAGGGGTCATATGTGACTCCCATTTGGGGTAGCACCACTAGACAGTAGAGATTGAACTATCACTAACGATATATGGGGGTTCATAGAACTCAGAACCAGAAATCAGAAAACTAGGAATAGTTTTAATTCTTACTTCAATCCTGAATGAAAGTCTAAACACTTTCTGGGAGTTTTTAAAAATCCTTTACAATTAGATCTTTGAGTAAGAAAATCAAATAGGCTAAGATTTTGTACCAAAGTCTTCTGGAGTTTGATAGAGCATATAAGGACATCTGCTTTTCTTCTGTCTCCACTAGAAGTTACAAACATGGGGATTCCAGAGAAGAACAAGCATTGGCATATTTTCTAGAGGTGAAAAGTCTTCAAAGGGAAGCTCTTTCATCTTGGAAACACCAAGAAAATAGAAAAACAAAAAACAAAAAACCAACAAAACCTTGCCATCTTGTCCTATGAATGAGGGCATTTATGATGAGGTCTAAAATAAGAGAATCAAGCAGTCCCAGTTAATTTGAGTATCATTTGAACTTCAACATCCAATCTGTATTGGAAAAGTTAATCTAGCACTGCAAAATGAAAATGCTCATCTTTTTTCCTTCTGGAGAAGGTGTTACATTTTAAGGAAAATAAAGAACTGGTAAAATTTCTCAGGGAACTTTGACACACCTTTGGAACCATTGAAAGTTAGAACAGGAAGACACTATGGCAATCAAGTAATCTCTGCCCCCTAAACACTCCCTATCTGCTACATATCCCAAACTGTTTTGTAGATAAGGCCAGTGTGGATACAGGAAGTGGACAGTCTGATGTCAGGAAAGTTAGAAAACTTGAGATTAGATCTGGTCTCCTGATTTTTTTTTTTTTTACCAAAATCCCTTTAAGCAGATTCTTCTTTTTCTTCTTTCCTAACCCCTTTGCTGGCTGCTTCAAACTAAGTAAACCAAGAGTCACCTTATATGTTGTGTTTCTATTATAATTCAGATTTCAGGGTTGACAAATCATATACTCACTCTCCCAGGTCTAAGAGAAAGCAATAGAGGACTAAAGACATGAAGGGATTCTTCAAAGTTATACACGTAGATAGTGATGAGCCAGGAACAAAACAAATCTCTCTTTTTGTTCTCTTTATTCAATATTCTTTCTGTGGCATTTCTCCTGAAATGTCTGGTCATGTCAGTATTTGAAACTTTCATTCTACTTAGAATGTGGCTAGTGTCCATGGTCATCCCAAAGGAAGCTACTTTAGGATGTCATACCAGGGTCACTGGTGTTTCCTTATTCCCACTTGAAAAAGTACAATATGGGCTTTGACCTCAGAAATCTTCAGTTTTTCCTTAAGATTATTTATAGAAATGCAGTAAGAAAAAAATCTCCTTGATTATTTTTTGAGGGTGGTGGACACTGGTGATTGAGCTCAGGTGTATTCTACCTCTGAGTCATCTCCTGAACCCTGTTTTATTTATTCATTTTTAAAATTTGACACAGGGTCTCACTAAGTTGCTAAGGATCTTGCAAAGTTGCTGGTACTAGTCTCAAACCTGCGATCTTCATGTCTCAGCCTCCCAAGTACTTGGATTACAGGCATGCACCACCATAACCAGCTTCTTGAATGTTAAATCAGTTTGGGTATTGATGAGACTATATCATCCCATTCTACATTTAACTTGGGGTATAAAACTAGGTAAAATTAATATTTTTGATGGATTGAAAGAATGCATTACTTTGGATAAAGTTACATTTTAGTTCTAGTTCATGTGACATGATGCTTTTATAAAATGTGCTTTTTATGGGTACAGGGTACATGTCTATAGTCCCAAAAGTTGGGAAGCTGTGACAGGAGGAACACAGATTCAAAACCAGACATAGAAACTTAGCAAGGGTCTCAGTGATTTAATGAAACCCTGTTTCCAAATAAAAAATAAAATAGGTCTGGGGCCCTCCGAGTTAGAATGATCCTGGACATTCAACACTGGTATCTGAAAACCTAGGCTCATACAAACTTAACAATAAACTCAGTTTCCTGACTCCTCCTCTTTTTAAAATGAGCTCTTTCAATACAAAATTAAAGACCATCAGTCATGAAAAATAAATGAGATACCTGGAATTTATTCAGTTTTATTAATGTAGGCAAGATGAAAGTAAAGTGCAATACTTCCAATCTCTTTGACTCCTAGCCATCATTTCTTCTGGCTTTGGTAAAATTTACCCTTATGTGTTTTTGTTTTGTGGGGGGAGGTATTGGGAAGATTGAAGATTGAACACAATCATTCTACCTCTGAGCTACACCCCCAGCCCTTTTTCCTTTTGTAACAGGATCACTCTAAATTGCTGAGGATCTTGCTAAATTGCTGAGGCTGGTCTTGAACCTGTCATCCTATCTCAGCCTCCTAAGTACTGAGATTACAAGCATGCATCATCATGCCTGACATTCTTATGTTTTAACTTTATTGATCATGTCTAGTCTAGGTATATCTTTCTATCAGCTCTTTTTACCCCCTGTACAAACTGAGATACTTCTATCTCAGGACCTGCCACATGACTTACTTGCTAATATCTCCTTATGGTGAGATTAGGACAGGGATTTAATCTTGCCTATTTGTCCATTTCCTGTGCTTATCACATAGCCAAGGAGATGGCTTCTGCCTAATAAATATTTGTTGACTACATACATGTTTGAATAACAAGTGAACAAATATCACTTGATAATAATGAACCTGAATGACTATCTCTGTGTTTCTAATTGCTAGAATATGAACAGAAATATTAATATGTAACTCATAAAATCTAAATCTTATAAGAAACAGTATAACAGAAAAGGCCGAAAAAAATACTGTAACATGGTATTCCACTTTCATTAAACTTTAGAAATACAAACTCTTCACCATTTGGGAAATCAGAGACAGATAATGGTTCAAGCTCAGCCAAACAGTGCCATTAAAACCACAAACAACTGAATGCAATGTGCATTCCAAGTTCCCTTGTGATACCAATTAAGATCACATCAATTAAGTGAACTTATCATTTTGTATCACAGAGCTCTTGAAAATTGCATAAAATTTGAGTTGGCATTTTCTCCCTTTCCTGATAAGGAAGGAACATGATTGCATCACACTGATTGGATATTTAGTTCTCAAAGCAGCTGCACAAACATAAGCAATATAGAAAAACAGGAAAAAAAATATGTAGAGGCTAACATCAATAGACGCAGTTCTGAAACAGAGCATCCTATGGATGGTTGATTCTAATTAAGAGATGACTCAGAAATATGAATCCAGCAGAGGAGTGGGAGCCACAGGAGAGAACTGGGTAAGTATGCATCTCCTTTCCTGACACATGCACCAAATCCTAAGGTCAGAGTCTTTGTTCACAGAACCTTAAATGACCTTCCCCGGTGACAGCTAGTGACAGGGTCACTACTCTCAGCAGAAAGGACAGATTTCCCCAGTGCCAAGCCATCCTGGGGAGCATCTCTGGGATGGGAGCCTGTGAGGGGGATGGGCAAATGCCTGTTAAACATCCCAGGGAAAGAGATGTGATTTCTGCTGTTATCATATTCCCTTTACTAACCTTCATAAAGTGCACAGATAGTTTCTAAGGCAATCCAGCAGAATTTCTTGGTGATGTCAAATCACGATGACAACCTATGCTCACCTTTCTGCCTACATATTCATAGTTGACAAGAGCTTGGGCTACAGAGCCAGACTGGCAGAGGTGACATGCTGGATCTGCCTCAGACTAAGGTAGAGCCTTGATAAGGTCCTGAACCCCTCTGCACCTTGTTTTCTCCTTTATGAAATGGAGAAAAAAGTAGCTGGGAGCGTAGCTCAGAGTGCACGATGCCCTGGATTCATTCCTGAACACCTTGAAAAATAACATAAGATAAAACGGAGAAAATAATTCTAATGATTTTAGAATTAAGCAGAGTTGATTTGAGACTCAAACATAATAATTGACATAAAACACATTAGATAATCATCATTATCATTATCCCTCAATCAGTGATAACTGTTGGTGGCAGTGCTTTTATGTGCCCTTGTGGCTCTTGTTACCAGATTGACTTGCGTTTTATCTGTTCAAGGGATGCTCTCAAAAAATGAAACTAGTGAGCCAGGCTTGGTGGCACACACCTGTAATCCTGTACTTGGGAGGCTGAGACAGGAGGATCACAGGTTCGAGGACAGCCTCAGCAAGTAGTGAGACTCTCATCAACATAGTGAGACCCTGTTTTTAAATGAGAAATAAATCAGGCTAGGGGTGTAGCTTGAAGGTAGAATGCCTCTGGGTTCAATCCCCAGTGCCACACACACACACACAAAAGAAACATGAAACTGGTTCCCAAACTGTAATCTTCTTTACTCTTTGATAATGCTGCCAGGAGATGTCCCAGAATTATAGGCAAGGTGATCCACTTCCCCTAAGTCAGTAAAATGTGTTTTCTCAAGGAAATCAATGGTGGTTCACAGATGAATACAGAATTTGCCTTAAAATGCCCAGATGGTGACTAAAAATGGTACATTTATGAGAAACCATGAATGAAAATCCTATTGGTATAACTATCTGGTGCAAAATTTCAACTACCTCTTGGTTACATAAGCTTTTGTGAGTTAATCATGAGTGTGTATAGTAGAATTACTTTGTGTTCCAGGTAAGAACTGATTTGCAAAGTAACTTTTAGGATATGCTTTATTTGCATTTGTGGTACATTAAGCAAAAAGGTGGGCAGGATAACAAAATCCATTTTATAGATCAGGTTCAGAAAGGCTTCAAGGAAAGACACAATACCAATACTCCAAGTCTGTACAAGCTCTCTGCCATCTCAGCCCTGAGATCAGAAGCAGTTCATAGCTGCTGGTAAACATTTATTTGTTTGCTCTTCTTGGATGGGCTTCTTACCCCCACCCTTCTACTCTGCTGTATGCTATGTTTCCATTGCCCTGAAAAGTATAGTACACACACACACACACACACACACACACACACATACACACACACACACACACACACACACACACACACACACAGCGGAATAAACTCCACTGTGGTTTTCTCTAAGAGGTTAGGTTGGGCGATACTAATTTTCTTCTTTATATTCTTCTACATAATCCAGTTTTCCTCCAATGGGCATTTTATAAGACACAGTAAGCAAACTATTAGTTTTTAAAAGTTATTTTTAAAATTCTGCTCAAAATTCAACTTTTTCAAAAAGGCTTTTTGAATCAGCCCTATTTATCTCTGGACACTTCATTCATTCATGGCTTATGAATTTGACTCTCAACAATGTGTCCATTCCTTTCCCCCCCTCACTTCTATTCCTTTTCTTTCTCTCACTTCCCCTGTCTCTCTCTTTCTTTTTTTTTTTAATAATTAATACTACATAATAGCTTGTATGCCAAGAGATTTAAAAACTACACAAGTGATAATGAAAGCAGTCTGTTAAAAATTCATAGAGTAAAAGTTAAAATATTCTTTTCTAATTTCATCCTTCTCCTAAATTCCATTTGTTTCTATCTCTAGGTTATAACTGTTAACTTTGGTGCATAATTTTAAATCTTTCATATGTAAGTACACAATGTGTGTGTTTTTGTACTTATATGAATACTCCTTGTTTTGTTTTTGTTTTTAACAAATGAACTAGAAAAATATTTTCCTTCCTGCAAATAGTTGCAATTGTTGCCTTGGGATACTAGTGTTTGAATCTGAGCCAAGGGCCTGCAGGTGAAAGGGACCAGCATGAATGTCCTTGTCTGAAGGCCAAGGGCGATGGTGACTTTCATACAGCCACAGCCCCAGCACAGGCCTCACCACATGGCTACCAGTACAGTAGCAGCACACATGGGCCATTGGCTGTTGAGCTTGCGCTGACAGGTGCAAGTGCCAGGTATCACATGAGTCCTCTAAAAATAGGGTCAAGAAAGAAAAGGTCTCATGCCCAGCCCTCTGGGTGGCCTATAATAAAATGTTCACCTTGTGAATACTTAATGGAAACAGCACTACTCCACACTGACAGCTGTTGAGCTCTGAAAAATCAGTTAGTTGCTGTGATTGAAATATTCAGGATCTCTTAGCTGGCTCTTTCTTTCTTTTCTTTCTTTCTTTCTTTCTTTTTTTCTTTCTTTCTTTCTTTCTTTCTCTTTCTTCTTTCTCTCTTTCCTTTCTTTCCTTTCTCTCTCTCTTTTTTTTTGTGGTACTGGGGATGGAACCCAGGGGCCTTCTTTCTATCTCTGGGAACCACCCCCAGACATATTTTTTTTTTTTTGGAAATAGGGTTTCACTAAGTTGCTGAGGCTATCTATGAACCTGCAATCCTCCTGTTTGGCAGTACATAACTGTAATCCCAGTACTTGGAAGACTGAGGCAGGAGAATCACCCTTTCTTCCTTTCTCTCTTTCTTGTTGTGTGTGTGTGTGGGAGGGGTACTGGGCATTGAGTCCAGTCATTCTACTTCTGAGTTACATCCCAGCCTTTGCTTTGTTTGTTTGTTGTTGTTTTGAAACAGGGTCTTGCTAAGTTGCTCAGGCTGATCTTGATCTTGAAATCCTCTTGTCTCAGCATCCCAAGTACTGAGATTAAAGGCATGCACCACTGTGCCTGTCATCTTAGGCAGGTTTAATTGTAAGAGATGAGAGAGAGAGAGAGAGAGAGAGAGAGAGAGAGAGAGAGAGAGAGAGAGAGAGGAAGAGAGGAAAAGAGATGGCATTTGGCAGGATGAGATCTGGCTCTTTGAATTTTCAGAGGCAACTTTTGCATGGTAGTCTCTCTTCCTGTCTACTTTGGTTAGTTGTGATTTTTCCTTCTTTTGTGAAACTTTTGCAAACATAAGGGATTTTTGCCTATTATTTTGATAGTTCTTTTGAGAGAAAAACTACACTCTCACTTCCTGCATCCCATATTCATGACCAAAGAAGAAAAGAACTCTTCTATATGAGCTGATTTGGTAGGACAAATTCTAAAACCAGAACAATCACATGAGAGGTTGTATTTCCCACCTAAGTTGAGGGAAGTACCTCATTGGGTGTGTTCAAGGAAAACATGAGGATAGAATACTCAGCAAAGCTGAGGTTTCTTTTTCAGTAAGCATCTAGTTGAGCATCTCTGGGAGCATGCTGCCATATTAGGCAGCATGGAAAGGTCCCGCCACGGTCTTTACTTAAAGCGGCGAACAGATCCTATGCAATGGAATTATACAGGCAGCACCTTTCCTTGGACACACTCCACATCATCTCCCTATTTTAATAATCCACTTCAGAACTGACTTGCTAGTATGACTAGCAATCGAACATAAAAGAAATCTCATGATTGGTAATCAATTGAAAATTACAAAGGATAGAATATAAATATTAAATAAAAATGTCACTCTATTTTAAATGCCTCAGGCATGTGTATATGCTTTAACCTTATAGAATACTTACTTATTTCTCTGCGAAAGGATTTTTGGTTTTGTTCTGTCTTGAGATAGTATTTCGCTCTTTTGCCCAGGCTTGCCTCCAGCTCCTGGGTTCAAGAGATTCTCCTGCCTCAGTGATTGTTCTATACTACCTTGTGTTTTTTTGTAGTTGTTACATGATTTTACACATTGTCTCCCCGGGTAACTTGTAAGTTTCCGAAAGGAAAGCACTATAATTTCTCCATTTTGATGGTCTCTTATTGGGTCAGTGGCAAATCCTTTCAGATTGGGTTGGCAAGCCATTGCTGTGAGTGTGACATGGAGTATATACTTGGCCCCCTGCCCTCACCAAGACTCCTTGCTGCCAGCTCTCCCATGGTTGCTACACTGCCCCATGGCAGGGCAGGGTGGTGGCACCTTGATGGGACAGCAGATCTGATGGGCGATCTTCACATATCCCATCTGGCCTATGACCTGTGCTTTCAAACTTTCCAATTCACCTTCCAAGTCACAGTCAGCACCCAAAGAAGGGAATTTCCCTTGGCTAGAAGCACATGGACCGAGGCCCACATTCCTGAATGCCACAGCTACTACACAGCCATCTGTATGGGGAACATGGGTTCCTGGAACATCTGGGCTGCTTTTAGAACAAAGCCTCTGGACCAGTGCCCAGTGAGCCTCTATCATGTGACCTCCTCATGGAGGCAGACCAAGTCGCCATGAACTGGAACTAGTTTTGAAAAGGCCACTGGAAGGTGGTCTCCTGATCCAGGGCCCAAGCACCTGCATTCTCCATTCTCCATGTCTTCAGAGATGTCTTCAGAGGAGTCCTTGAGGGTCTCATGCCTTTACCTGCTTCTGTAGCATGGAGCAGGACAAGAGTTTTTGCCTATCACACTGGAAAATGGAGGAAGCCAGTAAAAGAATAGTAAAATATACAGGAGGAAGTACTTCCTACATTTAAAAAATACTAAAAACTCTTTGAGCACACAGGGGACACTCAGCCCTACGGTTGTTCTTCTTAAGTTTGGTACATGGAATATTTATTCATCATTTATTCCATTTGTATTATTATTGAAATGTTTCAAATTGCATTTGTATTTATCAAAGCATTGTATTGAAACAACAATCCTGAGAGATAGAAAGATTCCTCTTCTTGCTTTTTAGAAACAGAAGCATAGAAAGGTGAAGTGACTTCCCAATGCTACAGAGAAAGTTCATAACCGGGACAGGACTCCATGCCAGAGGAGAAGGCAGTGCTCTTTCATAAGGTTATTTCATTTAGTGAGGGCTTGAATGGATTTTAATTTCAGAGAGTCATTAGTTACTGTCCATGAAAATTGGCTTTCCTCCTCTGAGTACGTTGCTTGACTATGCCTCTACCAACCTTGTTGTTACAGTGAGCCTTGTGACAGTTCTGTAGAGGCCAGAAGCTTCCAAGAGCCTGTGTACAATTTACTGAATCCTCTCCTGCTGGCTAAACAAGCCCAGATGGCCAAGATTTTTAAGGCTTTTCTTCGATTTAAGATGCATGTGTAGTGTGAACAAGAAGTAAACGTTTGTTGTTTCCAGTCACTAAAGTTTTGGAACTGTTATTTGCTGCAGTATAACTTAACTTATCCAGACCAATACAGGATCATGGGAATAAACTTAAAAGTCTCACAGAATGTTAGAATCAAAATTTTTGAATTAGAAAGAACCAAGAGATATTTTTTATGAATGAAATTGAAGACCTAGTTCCCTGAACATCATCAGAGTTCTTACTACCTTCATATACCCTTAGCATCCATTTAATTTAGCTAAATTATAGGCATCACTCTGTTTAAGACATTACCAGGGGATTTTGCATTGTCTATTTGAATATTTATTTGGGTACCTCCAATATTGGAGAATTTGTCATATTCCCAAAATGTGTACTTTCCTTTCATTTCATTTTTTTAGCAATAAGTAGAAAAAAATAATCTTTTAGCAAAGTCAATATTTTCCTAAAATGTTTATTCAATTGTCCCTGTTCTTTTTTGCAAAGTCACAGATAACTTCTATGCCACTATTTTTATGTAATCCTTCTGAATAATTTAAATAGCACAAACTCTCTAAATTACTTCTCCATGTTGAACACTTCCTAGTTGATTCAATCATGTCTTGTGTTGAATTATTTTGAGGCCTTTTGTCATTCTATCTTTCTCATCAAGACAAGTGTAGGCTTTAAATATACTATTGAAAATATGGCACCCAGAAGTATACATAGTATTACTGAAAGTGTGACTTAACCCATGTGAAATAAAATATTATTATGCTGAGTGTCTTTGTCCCACTAACCCTACATTAACAAAAACTAAAGGTCCCAGCTTAAATTCATCAATCTTAGATCTGGATTCTTTTAGTACATTATTAGCTATACCTTTAGCTTGATGCCATTCACAAATTATGACAGCATGAGATTTATGAATTCATCACAATCCTTGATATAAGTTGAACTGAACACTGGCAACACAGAGTCCGGAGAAGCTCCAATGAAGACATCCATCTGGAAGGAAAAATTCTTTGGGTTCAGTCACTAAGCATTTGCATATTCTTCCAGCTAGATTGCCATGCAATTGCACTTCTCTGTCCAATTCACAAGGTTATCTATGAATTTTTTGCCAAATTGTACATACATGATTACTCTATTTTTCTAACTTACCAATGAAGTGATGACCTGTCACAAAAGGATATAAGGTTATTTGTTGTGTTCTTTTACTAAATCCATAATGGTTACTAATGACCACTCTTTCATTTCTAAGCACACACAACTGCTTCAAGAGTCTGGCTTAGTATCAGTAACATGCTTGCCAACTTATCTACTATTTTTCCCTTTGGAAATATTGTGCCATCACTTATACAACATGTGCCCTCTTCTCCATGTTTTCTTGAAGGAAATCGAATATGATTTGGCAGTGCACTTTATGTATAACACGGGATTCTGTGATGAAATTTGTTACAATCAATACACATAAACACACTCAGAGCAACTTGTACTCCTACATGTTTTTTTTTACTTACTCTAGTGAATTTTCTATTCATTCTTGGAAAAATCTTTCTCCTTTCAGAGAAGATAGTTGAAAATTAGGAGTTTAAGATTAGGAGTTTATAATCTTGTGAATTAAAGAATTTAGGGACTCCCTTACAGGAGGCTTATAAATTTGTATGCAAAATTTTGTGAATATTTATTGTATGCTGCTTGTATTTTCTCCATCTCTCCACCACACAACATCTCCTTTTTCTACCTACTTGCTTCCTTCTAAACCCTTTGTCATCTTTGGTCTATAGCTTGATCAGGATCTTAAAGGGACCCATGACCCTATAACAAGTTAATGAAAAAGAAAACAATTCCCTTATCTTTATCCCTGGTGCTTAAGAATTCTCAGTGTGTAGGAGGATAGTCGATACATTTTAACTGAGTGAATAAACATCTTAATGTTGTTTTATCTTTCCCCAGAAAGATGCTACACTTTTCTCATTTTTATTCATGCTCCAAATGTGTCTTTGAAAGAGCCCTTTCCCTGAGCTCTTTTTAAGCTTTAGGTTTTCTGACATGCCTGCAAGCATGCTGCACTCTTTCCTTTTTCTTTTCCTTTCTTTCTTCTTCTTTTATTTATTTTTGAACAAACTCCATTGCTTTTGTGATCTCCTTATCTTTCTTTTCATGAGTACACATTGATTTCTCTAATTAAAATAATTCTTCCTGGTGCTCTTGGGATGAACTTTATGCATAGTTAAAGGCCCTTGGGGGTGTGCTACTCAAATGCTTGAGGCACAGCTCAGTGGCAAGAAGCTAGTTATTGACAGCTTCCCAGCTGCTGGGCCTTCAATTCCACCCTGTATTTATGCAGACTCTGCTTCTCTAGGGTTGCTCCCTGCCAAAACCTGAAATTGTGAGGCTACTAGAAACATTGTGGTGCTTCTAGAGCTGGCCTAGTCCAACCCAATGTTGGACTCCTCTAGTTGGCATTTGTTGCTCAGGGATAGACCAAGGACTTGGTTGAAATTTTTTTTAAGGTCACCCAGCATGGTTATCTATAATCCAGCTTGATAATCCCACTTGTTAGGATGAATGTGTTCCTTTTTTTGTTTCTCAGACACAATGAACTGTGATGAAATGTAAGAAGGGAAGTCAGAGGCCCTGGGCCTAGCCTGCCGTGGATTCCTTATCTTCTTGGTGGTGGTTTTCCAGGTGGTCACTGGAGAAGATAGGGAGACAAGCCTAGGTGTCATTTCTAATCTCTGAGCCATCTTTTCTTTAAAGGGGAGTCGCAGGATGATTGTCTTTTCTTTGCCCTGGAATGGCACACCCTTTTAAATTTATTTTCTATCAACACAGCCATAAAAATATTACATTACATAATTAAAACTCTATTATCTCATTTCAGGGTGATTTTCTCTATCCCCATCCCATACCTTTGTGGTGAGATAGAATCCCCAATTAAGAATTTTTCAGTTTTTATATAGACTGGCTTTTAAAAAATTTCCTTAGATGAGAAGTCAGCTTCTAGCATCACCTAACATAAATCCATTCAGCAAGATACCAAATGCCATTACTGGTCTGTGAATATAGGATTCTCATTTCTAGGACCGGCAGTCTCTAATTGATGTGGCAATAAATAATAAATAGCAAAATAAAAAAAAATAAAATAAACCCAAACCACTCTCATTTGAAAAGGCAGGCATTTTGATTTCTCTAACTGACCTTTGAATCCCTGATGGTTATAGAAATACTCAGAGTCCTCGATGCAAAGTGGTAATAAAACATAAAAGTCAATCCTGGGGGCAATGTGATTCATAAAAGAAAAAACATACGGAACGTGTTGCCATGCTGGCCGTTAGGAGGCCTACAAAGGTCAAAAGACTCCCAAATGCAGGCAATTGTTTTTTTGCAGAACCATAGTCTTTTGTTCTGTGTTTTGTCAATTTCTGTGATATGTGAGTATGGTGGGGGGTATTGTAGGCTAAAGAATTATCCTGAGGCCCCTGAAATCATTCCACTCACACAGCCTTTGTCTCTACTGACTGTGTTCTGTGGCTACTAAAACGTCCTTCTCCAAATCTCACTGAATGATGGATGAATAAACAAAACTGTGTTTTTCGATGTAATCAAATATTGTTGGTGTTAACCTGATATATAAAAACCAAGACCTGTTTTCTTCTGGTCTTGTTGCCATCCTGATAGAAATATTTCCCAAAGAAAGAGAAGCAATCATCTCTCCCTCTGCTACCTCCCCAGTCTGTTACACATCCCTCCTGTCCCAATTTTCTTCTCCAGCTACATTTATTAACTCCCTCCTCCCATCTCTTTCTTTTTGGTTTGAGACCCCAGCCCATGTCCTCACCTTGCTAGATGGCATTCTGGGTCAACGTGCCTGGCTTCCCAGCCCTCGAAGGAAAACCTTTGGGTCTGGTCTGGCCAAGGGGTGCCACATGAGGAGATTTTTCAGGTCACAGGCTGTCTGGGCTTTCTCCGCCCGAGTGAATACGTTTGCAGAGTGCATGGATGACCTTTCATTCCTGGACACCCAGAGGGCCAATCAGTCTGCTCTTGCTCCACTGAGAAAGCTGAATACAATGCTTACCACTTGAAATGAGAGGAAAGCATGAATAAGTATACAAATAAACAACCCCCCAGCCCCGCGTAACCCAGAAAAGGTGGAAGCACTTTGTATTTTAGAACATCTTGTATTTGGCAGATGAAGGAGCCTTTTCTCATGTGTCTTCTGACAATGTACAAAAATCACTTCACTGGAAAAGATTTCTGCCAGGCCAGAGAGCACGTGTACATTTGCACACCGGCCTCACACTGCCCCTGGCGTGTTCTCTTCTCTCAGCAGTGCTGGCCATTGTTTCCACTTGGGTGACTGGTAGGATGCTTATGTAACATCACCTGCCAGGAGCTACTGTCCTACAATCCTGACTTGGACAAACTCACTGCCATGACAGACACGATCCTGAGGCTCTGAGTACTAGGACAGCTTTGTTAGAAGATTCTATAGGAAATGTGGGCTTCAGAATAGGAGAGATGATGATCTGAAAAAACTATCTGGGAGATGGTTCTTAGTAGGTTCTCCTACCCAGAGGACAAGAATGTCCAGATGCCACAGCAAAGCAAAGACATTATCTACTTTTTTTTCCTTTGCAGGTCATACTTCAGATCCGCTATCTATGACCATAATAAATAATTTCTATGTTCAGTAAATTTCAATCAGAAAATTATCCTTGAATCTGTTGAGAAAGTATCTACAGCTAGGAATCCAGAATCCAGAGAGACCATTCAGCTCTGGAATCTGTTTTGGGCAGATCACTGGCTTTCTGAGGGTTTTTGTGACTGTGACTAAAATACTTGACAAGAACAACTTAGAGAAGGAAAAGCTTATTTTGTCTCATGGTTTCAGAGGTCTCAGTACATGGTCTGCTGGTTCCAATTCTTTGGGTCTGAGGTAAGGCCAAACTTTATGGCAAAAGGGCATGGCAGAGGAAAGCTGCTCAGCTATACTTCCCCCAACTAGGATCCTCTTCCCAGTAGTTCACATAGCTATCAATTGATTAATACACTGATGAGACCCAAGCCCTAATAATCTAATCATTGCCTAAAAACCCCACTTCTGAACCTCATTCTATTGGAGACCAGGCTTTCGTCATATCAGCTTTTGGGGGACATCTCAGATACAAACCATAATAGCTTCCATTTCATTATGTGGCAGGTTGGCCTAGCTTTGCTGGCCTCTCTGTTTGCTGGCTTTGAACTCCAGCATTCTCTGATTCTAGGATCCTCCCACTTCAGACCACTGCTTCTCAAGCCAGTTTTGTCCACCTCATCCATGGGAAGGAAAGATTTATGATTAAAAGTGAATGTCTTTGGCTTATAACATAACATCCTTCTATGTCTGCTGTACAAGCACATTTACCAAGGACAACTAAATACACCTACACACACTAGAAACTTTTCTAAGTTTGTTGGATGTGCATCAATGAACTTGCACAAAACAGCACAATTTCACTTGGGCTCTGTCTCAGATGACATGCTCACCACTGTGACCCAATAAACCTGATCCACACTATGAGAAAGAAAGATTTATTTGCTCACAGTTTTTGGAGATTTAGAGGTTTAGTCCATGCGAGGCTGGATATGGGGAGCTCAGGGCATGGCAGCAGGAAGGAGAGAGAGAGAGAGAGAGAGAGCGAGCGAGCGAGCGAGAGAGAGAGAGAGAGAGAGAGAGAGAGAGCACTGATAGAGAGAGAGCACTGATAGAGAGAGAGAGAGAGAGGGAGAGAGAGAGGAAGAGAGAGGGAGAGAGAGAGA